>JAWNPV010000013.1:0-77199 GCA_035078785.1 Collessia kirishimana
CATTAATTATTCAACAGCAATATGCTTGAGGTAAATTACACAAACAAATGCCCAAGCAAACTCTTTTAAATGCCAGAGAAATCATCTCGTTTCGTTTCATCTCGTTTCGTTTGGTTTCGTTGGGTTTAATATGCAAAATTTAATTAATATTAATAAACAGAAATTTCCACACAAATGCATGAGCAGAAGCCGAGCAAACACAACCAACTGACCCCCAGTGAAAATGACCGAGTAAAGTTCTTAAGCCAACTGATTAACTAATTGACTGATTGGCTGATTGAGGGCTAAAATGTTTTCACTTTACTCTCAAAGAGGAAAAGCACACAGTTACAGAGTCATAATTATTGCAGTGGAACCTTAAACACCTAAGCTGAGTTGATTATTGTGGATTTGTGTCGGTCAACTCCACCACAATCAAAGCCCAATTAGGACCGCATTGAACCTGGGCAAAAACTCTCTGGATAAATACGAGTTAACAGTGTCGCACTGAATGCTTTAGAGTTATATGACAGCTATATGATGTAGTGGTGAAATGGAGCTGACACTAGGAATTTATTTCCAGCTGTTAAACGTGCTGATTACAATCGTATGTTGCTATCGCACTTGTTTGTTTATACATGTATGTAGCTGGAAGTCGCATTTACTCAGGTTGTTACCAATTAATGTTGCGCAAATGAACACTAAGTGGTGTCGTCTGAACTGGGGAAACATTTGTTCAATTTCTTTCATTAGGCAGAGAGCAATTGGTATATTTCTGTGCCTTTGCTACCTTAAAGTCGGGGTACACTGAGTACGGACAGCCCCAATAAAAATATTTCGATAATGAAATCGAGACTCGAGGTTTTTTCATTCACTTAGAAGTAATTTGGAAGTTTTTCTCTTGAATCGTTGTTGAGTAATGATAATCGATAACTCATTATTGATTAACCTGCCGGGGGATACCTCTTTGGTATTCGATCATCATTTAATGGATCCGCCTCACTGAAGCAACCACTAGAGTTGCGCTTTCGTGCAAAAATGCAAAAATTATTGAAACAAAGAAAAATTCGAATCAACCTAATGGAAACCAAGCAAGCGCTACACTGTATCATCAGGTTGAACAACTGCTTTTGGACGACCCTTGAAGATTGTGTTCTACAGCAGCGAAGAGATAGGAAGACACACGTCCATCTATGAAGTTTTCAATTATTTATTATATCTAAATTATATTTTAAGGTTAAGTGAGCTGAGTATGGATGCGAGTCAACTTGTTCTTATAAAAATAAAATAAATAGAAAAAAAAAAAACCTCGTTAAACTAACTACATTGGCTACCTACTGGCTAGCATTTGCTCCTCCTCTTTCTCTCGATCATGATCCGGCACCCGCACCGGCCCTGTGGCATCGTTAAGATGCACCCAGACATGCTCCACAGCAGGACGCAGCTCGCTGGCATATTTCCATACCGTACGATCCTCGACCAGATCTGTCAGATTGTACTTGTTGTCCGGCTCACGATAGTGCTGCATATGGACCAGTTTCTTGTCCAGGGTCTTGGGGCTACAGCCGCCAATCCACTTGAGGGTAAAGTGATTGTGCAGGGTCATGGAGAAGCGTGTGTCGTGGAAGCACTTGGTGGCCCTGCCCGGCAGGGAATAGTTGAAGTACCTCAACGTGTGCTGCAGCACATACAGCTGGTTGGCCTCTGGCGACTCCTGCTTTTGGCTCACAGGTATCACGCGTGTAAAGTACGTATTGATGGCGCACAGCGAAGTGTGTCGATAGGCGCACTTTGCCTTGGGATCGGCAGCCTCCGCCTGCATGGCAGCGTCTAGCAGTTGCTGCCAGGTGCGCAGGTTTCCCAGGGGCATTATGACCTCATCCACGTCCACGTTGATTAGATAGTCATGACGATACATGTTGCGGTAGAAGCAATCGTTGTACGGTATCAGTTCGTTCAGCCGCTTGACCAGCAATCGCTGATGCAACAGGGTGTGCTGATAGTGACGCAGCTGCGGCATCCCGTTGGCCATGGTGAGGGGTCGCAGCTCGAGGTAACCAATGCGCTGGTAGTAATCCAGGACGCGTTGAACAGCCGGATGTACATCGTACATGTAGGCGTAGATACGGGAGGCGCCCAGAAGGCGCTGCAGCTCGAACCACTCGATCAGACGCTCCGACATGTCCACATAGGGAAAGTCAAAGCCCTTGACGCAGACCCCAAAGTTTAGGGTTCTATTGGGGCTGTCTGTGCCACTGGCGAGTGTGGATGCTATGTTGGGCGGTACGACCGCCTTGGGTAGTTCAAAGTTAATCCTCAGGGAGTTGGTGGCACGCTGACATGTCTCCGACACCAGGGAAACAGTGCGTGGCATGGCATTCCTAAGGCTGGGCGGCAGCTTCTTGGGCACAGGGCAGTTTACCAGGTGCGGATAGCTGAGCAGGGGTGTGTGGCCCCAGCTCCAGACCCAGACGCTAACGAAGTCGCTAACCTGGACTATGACGGGCTTGGTATCCTCATCATACCAGAGCTGGCAGTAGGCAGGGGGAAAGGCGTAGCCAATCTGATTGGCTGTGGCCAGCACCCTTACGGTGGGCTCCTTGGCTGACTGGCGGACATCCAGGTAGGCGGCATACAGCCGGAAGGTGATGTTCTCATTGCTAAAGCTCTGCCAATAGATGTTGTGCAGCTGGAGCTCCAGCGGATGCGGATACTGGGCGCAGCTGCTGTTCAGACGATAGTTGCGAGGCTTCGCCTGGTGATACCAGAAGTCATAGTTCACCTCGGGCAGTTCCCTGCCCAGCTGCTGGACCAGCTCCTCATCGACTGGCTCAACCACATGCTCAACAGGTGGCGGCGTAGCCTTGCCAATGAACGACCCTGGACTCGCTTTGTATTGAACTGGTGGCGCTGACTTCCGTTCTCTTGCCTGACGTTGTAGCTGTAACAGCTGCTCTTCGGTGACCTGCTGATCCTGCAGCGTGTTGACCAACAGCAGCAGGGCAAACACTGCCAGCACCACTAGAATAGTTAGCCTAATGAAGCCACCTCTGGATGACATGATGCCAATCGGCAGACTAACAGCCGTCAGTTGAGAACCGTCAGAGCTAGTCGATAGCCAGCCATTGGTAGATGCGACGCCTCCTTATCTTGCCCCAGAGATATGAGCCAACGATTGAGTCAACGAGCTTTTATCAAGCTGTTCGTGTCTTTATGGCCTTTCCCAGTGCAGCCACTGTGGCAAAAATAATAAATTTCCCAAAATAAAAACAAGATTAAGGCCCAGTGGCAAGCAACATGAAATCTAAACAAAGATAAGCGCCTTGTATGCCCCATTGATGATGGAAATCAATTGCAATCAGCTTGGAATTTTATATTTAGCAGCCCAATTTTGTTTATGACAATATTATCAATCGATCAAGCGATTGCCATTGGCTATACAAAACAATTCATGGCCCCTTGTCTGTAGGGGATTCCCAAGTATTCAGGCTTTGACTGCTCAAAGCAACAACCCAATGGACAACAGCAGAGCCAGTCAAGGGCCCCAAAAAAGTTGAACCAAAGTACTTTGCTTCCTAGAAGCTGTCTGTGGTCAGAGCCACACAGTCAAGTAATATTTGCTTGCTCATTATCATCAACACCATCATCATCATTATCATCATAATCATTATGATGGTTACTATCAAGCGGTAACAATTTTCCAACTCTACAACAGAGCAGCTAGCAGCCTTGCAATGTGCAAAAAGTGTTTCTCATTAAAAAGTTGTTTCACAATTTTATTATCCCGTTGTCATCGTCGTCAACGTCGAGGCGGTCGGCTGGCTGCCTGGCTGGCTGGCTGGCTGCCTGCTTGCTGGCTGTGGTCCTTCAGGTGAGCACTCATTGTCATGAACCGGGGTGACAATGTCAATAAAGCAAACTTCACACCCAGCCAAACCGAGGGGCAGAAAACAACGTCAACATAAAATTATTTTTAAATTACTTACACAGAAAAACACGAAAAAAAAAAAAAACACAAAACAAAAAGAGCAAAAAGAGCATCCAGTGCAAGGAAGCGCTCAAAGTTATAATAATAAAAATAATAATAGTAAAGCCAGAACGCTTTATGGCAAACAACACAATAGAGGAAACTCGTCTCACTGCACGCCACACGCCCTGCCACACCGGACAAGGCAGCCCCTTCCGTTCTAGTTTCTTGCCGTGCCGGCTCATTCCATTGAGTTAAGCATGATTCCATAGTTTTATATTGCAGTTTAGCAAACAATTTTCACAGGAATTAAGTTTTCACAATTATACTTTGCTCGCCGTCGTCAAGGGACACCGCCAATGGCATAGAAGCCTGCATGTTACGCATACGCCTGGTGGGCCAAGCTAAAATGCCCTCTTTAAGGTCTGATTAACATTTTTATATATTAACTTTCCTCTCTATATCGATAGCTGTGCTTAAGGACGACATTATGCTAGTGAAATGGGGTGGTGTTTGTCGCTTTCTTGTCCCGCAACCTTATGCAACAGACAATTGAAATTGTCAGCATAGACCTGGGCCCAGTTAGAGAGTCATGAGTCAGTCGCCAAGTTCTCTTTCCTACAATTAACTATGAAAATTTTCCAGCCCGCAGTGGAAAACTGCAAAGTTTTTGCCTTAATTGCCCAGAAAAGCAACACAAATGAAACGCATCGACGCTTAATTACTTTTGCTAAATGGGCACGCTTGGAGCTGACGTTAGTTAGGTAAACACAAGGGCGGACCGATGGATATGGTACGGAGCACAGAGCACGGGGCACAGAGCATTGCCATTGGCCAATCGAAAGAGCTGGACTTGGAGCTGGAGCTGGGACGGCACTGCACTGGCATTCGCATTCGCATTCAAGTTTTCCGCATGCGGGTGGTTTTTGTGAAAAGTTTCTGACTTGGCTTACGGCACGAACAAACATATATTTTCAATGCATCTGCAGTTGCGGCAATTTACGGCAGTCGCTGGGAAATTTAGAATTTTTTTTTTTATACCATCTGGCGAGAGGAAAACTGTTTAGAAAAAGTGCTTCTCAGGATACTAAAGACTTGAGCTGGCCAAAGGAGCTGAGAGGCAGTAAAATAACCAATTGAAATTCTCTAAAGGCTCAGCGAGTTTATTAAACCTTAGACAACTGAATAGTTGCCTTTAGCCTGCCGCTAGGCACTAGCTGAAGCAACTGACTTAAGGAATCAATCATTTATTCCAAGGCAGCGGATATTATTTCTAGGCCAGAAGAGCATTTAACTATTCGTCGAAGGCTTGTGGGTTTTCCCTTCGACATTTCTGTAGATTTTTTTTTTTAACTTAAACTGATTGCATTCAGCATATGAGAGTTTGTGGACTACGACGACGTGCACCGGTTTGACTTTTGTCGACGTCACAATTTGAGAAGTTCGCCCTGCACAGCCAGCACCTTCGTCTGCCCGCTCTTTTTGCCACGCACTGCAGTCGCCTTTGCCACAGAAAACTTGGTCGAAAAGTTACCCTGGCACTTGGGTGCAAGTTTTTGATTAAAAGCCTCCACTGCTGCAAAACGTCACGCAGTCAGTATGGCAAACTTCTGCGGCAAAGAGGAAGGAGAATGCTAGATGGTGGATGGTGAATGGTGGATGGTGGCACCAGAGACTCAACCGGAGAGCCGGAGCAATGGAGGAAATTGTTAATTGAATGCATTTTGTGGGTGCGCTCACCAGTGCAGTGTTTGCCATGGCCCATGATATGCGAGGCAGTTGCTCCTTCAAGCCTGCCTTCCTCCATCTCGTTGTCTTGATGAAAGCACTGGGCATGTAATGAATGAGGGACGTGGAAGATGAATGGGAAGTCTAGAGCAGGCGGCATCTAAAGTGTTTGGCAAGATATGATTAAGCAACGCTGGCTTGATAAGATAAACAAATAGGTGAGAAGCGACTCGGCTTATCAAATTAATCTACAGAGAAGGGAAGTGTTGAACATTTCCTTGAATTTATATCTTGATAAAGACACACTCCAAGGCAAGTGACGACTCCCACGAATAGAAATCGTAAAGCCTAATCCCTAAGCACGCTTAGCTGCACTGCATCATGGCAGGATCTGGGCTGGGCCATCAAAGCCCCGTTTGTTGTGCTTAGATACAAAGTTCGAGCTTGAGAAGGATGTTTGGCCTTTTGGCAGGCGAGCTAACCGGTTACCCTCATCTCAAAGTTGCCCGTTGCTAGGGTTTCCATTTGTAAGGCACCTCGAATGCTTCAGTTTGACTGGCTTTAAGCTTCAACAGAGAACCGAGTGCAGGGGGAAGGAAACAGGGTACAGGACAGAGCTTAGTGAGCAAACGCTTCCGGCTCATTCCCTGCTCAGCCATTCATCCTACTACGTCTGGGCGTGGCAGCCATTCACTCGAATGAAGTGCAAGCCAAAAGAAGTAAAAACCCGAAAAAAATAAAAGCAAAAGCAACTTCAGATTTTCTATAAAAGCCAAGACTAACGAGATTTGATGAGTTGCAAGTCTTTGTGAATGAAGCTGCAAGAAAGCTGCCAGCATGAATAGCAGCGTCAAGGCTGCACTGCATACACCCAGGAACCCAAAGAAAAAAGCCATTAAGTGGTTTAAAGTAGTGAAAAAAAAAAATAAAATAAAATAATAATAAAGAAGAATACAAAAAAAAAAAAAACGGCAAAAAAGCACACAACAAGCCGCAGGCAAAGAAAAATGCAGTTGACATGAAAGGCAGACAGACACAGCGGACACAGTCGGTTCTCTCAATTCTAAAATCCCCCCACCCAGCTGCAGCTCCAGCTTGAGCTCCAACTCCAGCTGGTAAGTACAAAAGCAGCTGGACGTATTACTTGCCAGCCAGCTGGCAGTTGAAAACGGAGTTGGTGGCCAAACAGACGGACAAGTACAAGGACAAGGCGCAAGAAATTTCATTTGACCAACATTGTTCCTTGGTTCTTTCCTTACTTCTCTGATGTCTCAAGTTCATGTTCATGTGCCGCCAGATGGATGCTTAAGATGCAGATAAGAGCAGAATAAAAACAAACAACACAAACTCATTAGAGTGTTTTCATAGAGATTATCATGTTAATTAGAGAGGCAAGTCAATCTGGGCTTCAATGGCAGGGAAAGATCAACATAAAGCTTCCAGGAATCCTAAGAACCTTCTGTCCAGTCTAGTCCCAGCTAGCCAGGTTACCCATATAGCTAGTTTAGCTCTGTGTTGTTGCTTTAAAGTTACCATTTTGGTTGGCCAAATGGAGCTTAAAGCTACTGGCGAAATGAAAGTAAACCGGCAACGCATTTTCCTTGCCATATGCCGCATGCCACATGCCACACGTAATCAGTCAGCCAGCACTGTCACTGGAAATGAGGAAAAACAAGACCTTGACTTTGAAGCCAGTAAAACTTGTAAATGTTAATTGCCCGGCGGCGTAGAGTTGCATACACAGATGTTGTTGGTGGCCAAGAGCGAATCGATTGGAATTGGAGTGTCGGCTGGTTGTCTAGTAGAAGCAGGAAGCCACACGCTGCAAGTGTGACAAACAGACAGTCATCCTTGCTAAGCGGAACTGTTGTCAGAGTGATGAAATCCGGTTAACTGTGGCCACTCGGGCTGCTGCTGGTTAAAAGTTCATTCCTGCTGTGGCCACAAGCAGTTGTCATCTCATAGACTTCTAAGCACTGACCAGTTGACCAACTTGTGTTGCCTTATTAAAGGACGCCGCAGCATAAATTTTAAGATGATAGTATCTTGGTTTAACCTTCACCATTTCGCTGCCCACTCTGGGTCATTGCCATCCATTGGGGAGCCACCAATAAGCTTCGGCTATATTTGGTATTTGCTGTCCAGTCCAGGCCAGCTGGTTGGTTAAATATGGCCACAAACGCTGCTTTGGCTGTTACTAATGATGAATGAATCCTTGACTTGTATAACAACAGTTTTAATTAACCGTTATAATCAATTCCAATATTTACATTGTATGTTTGGCTAAATGATTATTTACAAGCAACAGCTAGCTGTAAGGTTGCATTTGATGTCGTTAGAGGATCGAAAATAATCGATAAGATATGTATCGACTATCAGCAAGAACTGAACAACAAATAAATATCGCCCTTCCTCAAGGTTTGCATTGAAATATCGCTGAAAGCTAATAAATTTAAATGCAATCGAAGCGCCACTTGTTTTTATTTTGACATTTTGAAGATTTTAGTTTTTCTCTTTATGTATGCGATGCTGTAGCGTGAAAACCTGTTTCCCAGCAGAGAAGAGATCTGCCCCATAGGTCTGCTGTTTATATAATTGACAAATGTAAACACTCGCATCAATGTCGGTCCATAAATATCGTGGCTAAATGGCTCAATTGATCAATTGAAAATTTGATCACGTTGAGATAAATATTGTGCCAACCAATATGCACAATGCTGTCCAGGCTAATTAATAAGCCAAACTGCCAAAGCATTTTAACCAAAGTAAACAGAAAAATAAAAACTCCTACGGGCAGATATATAGGAAAACCCGTTTGAGCATATCCCCATGGCCGCATGTGGAAATGCGGAAGACATTTCCACACAGAGAGCTCTGCTCAGTCGTCGTCTAATTGTTTGCCGCATTTCGGAAGACGGAACCAAAAAGAAAAAAGAAAACAAAAAAACAGGCAAAAACAGTGAAGAAAAAGCAACAAAGACAACGAAAAGGAACTCGTGTTAAACTTGAACTTGAAACATGGCCAAAAGCTCTGGGCTGAGCATGAGACGGCCCCACAACAGAGGATGACGACACGTTGCTTCCAAAGAATTGGCGAAAAAAAAAAATGTTTGAATTTCAACGCCAACGACACGCAAAGGCCTGGTAATGCCGATGCATGGGAGTTTGCACTGCTTAGTCATGGACACATCAAACTGTTTGCATTACTTTTCGTTTTGGTTTCGTTTTGCAGCCTTTATGTTTTGCTTTTGGCTTTGGTTTTGGTTTTGGTTAACTGCATTTTACATTTTATGCTTTTAATGGCAATTGAGGAAAATTGCCAACTGCAGCTTCAAGCTTCGACTGGCGGTGCCGCCTTCACCGCCTGCTTTGTCTGCGCTGCCATCGGGCAGTATAAAAGCAACTGCATTGCCATGTGGCAGCGTTAATTGTATCGCGTCGCTTGACAGGCTCAGGCTATAAAAACCGAATTCGCAGTAATAAAAAAGAAAGAAAACCAAAAACCATCGCGCTTTGTCTAATCCCACCACAAACATAACCTTTAAAGAGGTGAAATATTTCAAATATTTTTTATTGTTTTAGCAAAACGTATTTTTTTTTTCCTATTATTTTTGTTTTTTTTTTTTTTTGCCAACACAAGACAAAACAAGTGAAAGTGCAGTGCGGTTGCTTAAAATCGAAAGCATCGACAGCTTTGACACGATGTTTTTTATGCATTACAAACCCCCCGGTGGTCCGATCAAGATCAAGGCTGTTAAGACTTGTTGTTTGAAAACATAAACCAATGAGACATTTATGGTTAAAATACCTAAAGTTCTTTGGATTTAAACCTGACATTTGACAGCTATATGGTGTAGTAACTTAATCAATACAGACTAAACAGAGGCAAAGGATTTAAATAGTCTTTTAACCAAGCTAAATGCTGCTTGTATTGACAGCTGTTTCAAGCAATACTTGAATAGAAAGTCAAAAGACCTATTTAACCCACTTGAATGCTCCAACAATGGAGTCCGCTTCCGCTCTACATCCATAGGCATCTTGCTTGTCCACCTTCCTAGCCTTTATGTATTCAGCGTGTCATTTTGATTTGTTTGCAGATGTTACACCATCGTCAGGGCCTGATGCTGCTAATGCAGCTTTCGATGCTGCCCCTTTACCCTGGCACACCCGTGTCCAGTCCAGAAATAGCCAACAAAGCAACCAAGTCGCCAAACAGCGTTCAACAACAGCAACTAAAATCCATGACAGGCCTGGTGGCCAATCAGGATCCTCATCTCAACTCATTGACCGCCTTTGCCAGTAGCTATGACAGCCTCGGTACTGCCCAGGCCCAGGCGCAGGTCCAGGCTCAGGTGCAGACGCAGGCACAGGTCCAACCACAAGTGCAGCCCACGGTGGATACTGGTTTCAAGCCTTCGTATAAGATGCCGGAAATGGAGACAAACTTCAAACCCATGCAGAGCGGCACTATGTCCAACCTGCCCAGTACTCCCATGCTTATGCAGTATCTGCCGGCTCAGACTCTACAGGATGGCACTGGCACAGTCCAATACCTGCAGCTAATACCCACGCGACCCATCATTGTGCCCATCAGTCCCTACCTGACTGGCGGACCTTCGGGCAGCCTGCAAGCTCCCTCGCCAGCGCTGACACCTAACGTTGGCAGTAATCCGGACTACGGAGCACGCAGCCCGGCCGTGCTCACGGCTCTGCCTGCCAACACTGGCGTCACTGGACTTCATTATGCCGCCGCTGGTTTGCATGGCTATGCCAGCGCCATCAGTCCCATGGCTGCCTATCGCAGCAGCTATCGCATAAATCGTGAGGCCAAGGATAAACACTTTCCACCCACTTTCAGCCTGAATCTCAACGAATATCTGCCAGGAGCAGGCAGCCATGATGCGACAGTAGCCGGCACTGTATCCCATCCGCATGCTCACTTGTACATCCGTGCCAGGCCATAGGAGCAGTCGGTGCCAGCCAAATTCCAATTTTTTACAGCCGATAGTCAACCGAATTGTTGTTTAAATATTTTTTTTTTATTTAGATTTTATCGTAGTGTGTTGATGGGAGGTGCCGCTGGAGTCTCTAGACAGTTCGATGGATGATTTTTCTATTTCCCTATCTCCTAATATTTTATATCCCAGCATCTAAGAGATTTCTATACCATATCCTGTGATGTTAACCCTTTTTATGTTCATTAAGTAACTATTGTTATGTAAATAAAGTTTATTTAAAAAGAAAATCATCGTGGAAGCTAAAGAACTTATGAATCTGAATGGAAATAATTGAATGGTAAGTTATCTTGACTTTATTTAGGTCTGTCTGAGTCTGTTGAAAAGGCAGATCACGCAATGATTGTGTGATAACGTTTACAAAAGCCAATTAAATTTTGACGAAGAAGACATTAAAGTTGTTTTTGGCTGTCCGCCACATATAGACCTAGCAGCATGGCAGGTGCCCTTCTATCCGTCCTTTTCATTTTCATAACGTAGTTTAACAGGGACCAAGTGAGATAAACATAATCAAAGACGACCAGCAAATATCGAATATTTAAATGTCTACAAGGTGGCAGTTCTGTGAAGCTTATAAATTAATCTTTATCGGTTAAACGTAAAAATCATTAAAGGTTCTGGTTTGAGGCAGGATAAACTGATTTAAAACGCTGTGACATTGCTTCCGGAGTTAAAGATTATATCGGTCAGGCCATCACTGTGAACAGAAATAATATTTTATAATAATAAACAGTAAATATTTTCTTGTAATTAATCAACTGTCGTGATATCAACGGTTCCATAACTCGCAATTTTTTGCTGTAAGACAATTCCAGCGAGTTGGCAGCCCTGTTAAGCGTAAGTGACAAACTTTGTCGTATAAATAAAAAATCCTATTGGCTTTTTCGCATCTCTGGAAATGGATTCTGCAACCGCTGTGGCCGAGGAGCCAGCCAATTCGAATATAAAAATAATTGTTGGTACCTCGGCGGGATACGTCATTTGGTATGAGCTCGTTGAAGTGAAAAATAGAGGCAAAGCAAAAGCATCGCTGGAACAAAAATGCGACATGAAGTCACACTCCGAATGGATAACCAACATGTACGTGGAGGATTTATCGTTGGTCAGTTACAGTGAAAATCATATTGTAATTAACGACCTGAGCCAGCGCAAGACTATGGATTATGAGCCCGTAATAGCTCATAAGTGCATCTATCCGAAAGCAAAGTCTAAGCGGGACACAGTGCAGCTGCTTGCAGGCGGATTTAGCGGCGAACTCATAGCCGGCAATGTCGAATACTGGACGAAACACGGTTTCGTCTGCAGCACTGAACCGTACATAGGCAGCCTTCTAAGAGGCAAACTGACTCTCTCAGTCGGCGGCAGTCAGGTCCAGGTGCGCTCCATCATAAACACAGAGAGAGTTTCGAACCGTCTCTACTGGTTCACAGATGGAAAACATTTTTCATTCAGTGAACCAACGGTGGTAGAGATCTGGAACTTCAGCGTTCGATCCACTTCATATCGCTTTAAGATCCCAGCCAAGGCAGTGTGCCTGGCCTGGCTGAATGGGAAAACCTGTGTGGTTGGCCTTAAGAATGGCAGCCTCGCTTGGATTTCACTCGATGATGATCCGAATGCCAGGGTATGTTGGTCAACAATTTACCTACTAGATTGTGCCTTAAACTTTGTTGTCTCCATTTGCAGACCCAAATAATTGCCGCTCATAAGGGCCTTTTGAAGGTGATTGGCTATCTGAAAGAAACCTTGGTAACAGCCTGCAGGTGAGGGTTCCAGGGAATTTCTCTTGTTGTCCTAACATTTCCAAGATTTTGCTTTCTGCTTTCCAGTGCTGGTCAGATCAAGGTGTGGCGCTGTGATCTCAGCAAAAGGAAGATCAAATTTATGACCAGTGTCTATATAGATTGCCTACCAACTTGCCTGGCCCTTGTGGATCCGACAAATACAGGAACCAAGTTCAGTAAGGCGTTGGCCTTTCACAAGGCAACAACAACAAGGACGGCATTGAGAAGTCATCCAGTCATTCCGGTCCAAATTGTTAATTGAAACAAACCAACATCTATAAACTAAGAAGAGCAGGCATTTGGCGGTCGTTTAAAATGTATTTGAATAAAGAAACTATAAATTCAATAAAAAAAGAAACTACAAGGTGGAAGTGTACAGTCAGCTGTGGCATATTTTAAATAATATGTAAGAGGAGAACGATGATACCAGTTCATCAAAGCCATCGCCTATATGATCAGGCAGACAAATGCAATTACAATAGACACGTTGATCGGCCCGGCCCCCTACGTGTGTTAATATTACAGTTGTAAGAGATGCCTAATGGCTATATAAACAAGCAATTCAACCTCTTATTACAGTAGGCTAGAGACCATGACTTTCCATCTGCGGTTAATAAGGCAATTCAAGACGGTGGGGACAGGAACATGAATACCCCTCACTCGCATATCCGATTGACCTTCTCGCACATGAATACTACAAACCAGAGTCGATTCACACAGGGGGTTTTCTTGTCGACAAGTGTAATTATTGGATTTTTGCTATGCCATTCACTGAAGGGCCTATGCATCTTGTTAATGAGTTGGCAGTGATAGGCAGAGCGGTTCTAAGAAGACAAAATATTTGATGGAGCTAAAGAAATTTGTTAGCGACAGGTTTATGGTTCGGTTTACCAGAGAAAACTACTAGAGAAAACTTAATAACCCAAAATCCAAAAGATCTTAAAACTGTTATTGATTACTGTGGCAAATTTGGTCCAGATGACTGCACCATATAGCTGTCTCTTCTGTCTGTCAGCTTAAATGGCAATATGGCTTCGGCGAGGCGACAAATTAGCTTCTCCTACTTGTCTTCAATTTCTCACCGACCTTTCTCTTTTCCATCTTTATTGCAAAGCCCTCCAAAACCAGCGCAAATGCTCTATTAATCATTTCCAACTCATTTTGTTACACATTCTTTTGGTTGTTCGCCCCCGAGCTCTGCAGAAAGTGTTAAATCATAGCCAGATCGCACGCGTTTGTTAACCGAACCTCCGGTCTATTACCGCACCCAGATGGGTTTATTTGAACAACAAAATAAACAAGGCGACTAACAAGGTCAGCATTAGACAACGCCGACGCCTAATAGAATGCATTTCCATTGTCTTGGGCGTTTGCTTCTCTAGTTTGTTGTTTTGTGAAAGTAAGAAAAACTTTTACGCACTGTCGGAACAACAAAATGGATTTTGGATACGTGGACAGTGTTTACCTTTACGCATGTCGGTGGACCGCCAATGCAATGACTGGGGCAACCCTCGGTTACGTGAGCAACCTTGAGGCTACCATTTTCCGCCTGAGTTACTTCACTTGTCGGCTTTTGACAAATTCATTTGGCATTAGCACACTGGGATATTTCAACGCTTTCATTATGTCTCTTTCATCTTAATCAATTCTGCAATTGGGAGATGGGGGAATTGAGCTTCTTTCACTTGGCTGCGCCATAAGTAGAGCAAATGCCCTGGGAGCTCAGGTGAACGGAATGCAATGAATACAACATTGTAATACTCTGCAATTCGATGGGGATGCATATGGGCAAGACCATTGGATCACAAAGTTTGTTGTTATGACTTTCCTTGCAGTTGCCCAAGTGACAAAGAGAATGTTTAATGGACTCTGCTTGCCCGTACTATGTTTAACCTGCCGCTATGGACCTTGGCTCAACCTAAAGATGATTTAGTTGCCCCACAAAGCCCCCACTGGATGGATTATTTCTCATCACTCATCTGACATTTTGTATTAAGTGTAGGTGAAGCCACAAGTGCTTCTTCTACCCGATATTTGCAACTAATCCGATACATATTGGCCAACATATCGGTATTACCCGCCCTATTGGCTGTATTGATTAAGTGCCAGGCAAATTGATGGGCATTATGCCGTGGCCCAGCCACAGACACAGCTCAGAGCTCACAGCTCGCCGACAACTCGAACATCCATTTGCCACAAATTGACTTTCAAGCTCTTAACGCTACAGACATGTTGAGATGACGATGCGACGCCCCGGCGTGTTTTGTTGCATGTGGATCACTTGTAAAGCCATTGTAATGAGATTTACCCGGCCAATGATTAGACGCACTTGCCCTAAGACTCTCCACAGTGGGAAGCACAGCTGATGCTGAAATGCTAAAGCTGGAGCGGAAGTGAGCGGTTATCGATGATAGCGAATTGACCGTTGGAAGAGTTAAAAGTAGTTGAAAGACTTTTGCTTTTTTATTTTTTTTTGGGCAATCCCATGAGTTCAATTAATGCTTTTCTTGTTGTTGTTTCTTTTTTTCCCAATTTTCTTTCTATTTTTATTTTCTGGTTTTGAATTTTGCTTCACTTGTTGTTATAACACTTTTAAATGCGTAAATTAACTTTGTGGTCGAGCTCTGGCTGTTGTGGCTGTTATCTCTCTCTCTCCATCACTTCATCTCTCTAGCTCTCTCACTGGGCGGATTTAAATTTCAAATAATTTCAATTGAATTTACCCGGCTGCTGCTTTTTACTTTCCATTTTAATTAATTGTCCGCTCTCAAGTCTCAACTGAGAGCCTTTTGTCTTGGCTGTCCTGAGCGCTTCCACTCCTTCTTCCGAGCTAACAAAGCTACTATCACAGCCATCATCGCACAACACAGAAACGCTCTGTTTAGAGCCCCCCTTCCCCCCTCTTTCGGCCACTGGCCATTGCAGCAATCCGCACCAGATGATCGCCTCAGTTGGTCTAAGTATAAAACGCCATGGCCGAGCTCTGGTCTGTCGCAGTTGCTTTGCTGGTCGGCACATGGTCGGTTTCGGTTTTGGTTAAATTTTTCTCTTCTGTTTATTTTTTTTTTTTTTTGTATTTTTTTTTGGGGCTCCGGATCTCGGCTGTGACTTGTTGATGTGTTAAATGTTTGTTATTTTTGTTCAGTGAATGTTGTTTCTTGTGTTTGTCTCTCAAATACTATTTTCATCTTACATTTTACTTGTGCTATTCCTAAGGAGACAACAATCTATAAATTTTGCAATTTAGCATACGAACAGCATCCAGCCAAACAGTGATTACAAGTTCTGCAAACTCAACAAGCGAATATGGTGCGTATGAATGGAGCAGACCCTAAGGAAGGAGCAACAGGATCCAGATCACAGCTACAAGTGAGACTCAGAGCATCGGATTCTCAGCAACATTAAAGAAAAAATCCTTCGAGGTTCTAGAGACCTAAAACACTTTATTACACAGGAGAAGGAACAACCTTACGGAATAAATTTATATTTACTGACGTTAAAAAAAAGGAACTTTTAAGATTTTCATGCCACTTCCATATCAAGCAATAAGCAAGCATCAAGCTATATTAACAGGAATCTAGTATTGAGTAGGAAGAAGTTAGTAGAGAAAACTCCTTCTTCTAGTCGATAGAGCTGTCTATTCGACCATTTGTCCTCTAGATATCCAGGCCTTTAAAAAAGCTAAAATTAGGGACCAATCAGCTGAGATTAACTCACCATATAGCTGTCATTTAAACTGTCTATCTAAGAAAATTCTTAATAACTTTTTAGGAATATTAAAATTATTTAAAAATCATAAAAAAATCGAATTTTTAATACACCTAAGCTTCCATACCCTTGTGGACAAAATAATGAATCAAATTACCAACTAAAACCACCAGGCAGCATAACAATCAAGAGCCACCGACTGTAAAATACTCTAACTAAGAGTAAAAAATTTTACAATTTTTATTACTAGCAAAAATTAATTAAAAAACAAAATCGAAGGCCGTTTTAGCTTAACTTCATTTTAAAATCATTAAAATGTTCTTCCCCCAGTTCTTTGCACACTAATTATCCCTTCAAGAATGTTTAAATAATTTTTTGACAAGCAGATTTCCATGTTAAATTCGTTAAGCCAAAGCCTAATGGTGGCCTCAAGGTGGTTCTGTGGATCAACACCACCCAGTAGCTGAGCTTGTGACATTCACACTTGACATTTGATTGATAGCTGATGATGATCAATGTTATTATTCTTTAGGCCGTGTCAAGTTCGTGTCTTGAGTCTTTTGTTTGCACTGTCAATAACAAAGGCAAATTAGGCAGCCTAACGATGCGCAGTGCCCCAGACAAAGCAGTCAACACCATTAGCGCTGGCAGACATCTATCAAGATGCATTTGCATGGCGTTTGACCCGACTCCAGTCATTAGCAGATTCGCAGACCATCGGCCACCAACCGATGTCAGCCAACAACAGTCCCAGTCTCAGCCGGACAGCCTCTGACTTGTTTAAAAATAATTACAGAGCAGCATCAAACTGGCTCACGCATAGCTGATGATGACGCTGCCAGCCAGGTTGACCAGGCTGATGCTTCAGTTAGCGGATTGCGGCGCAACTAGTTTTTCGCTGCCATCTCTAGTGATGGTTGCATAAAATGCAATTTTTTTCGGCAGTTACTGCTGCTGCTGGTGATGCTGCTGCTGCTACCAAAAGACGATTGCAATTTTGATTTTATTTTATGGATGTTGCAATCCGCAGAGTCGCACTGGTGGCGTGACAAATGGCCATAAAGTCTTTCGGTCAGCATTTAGAAAGGCAACGGCTTAGGCCTATGGTCTAGCCCGGTCTGGCCTTGTGCCCACCCGGCTAGCTTAACAGGTGAGGAGGCCACCAAGCCTGGCCACAACAACCGCCCACAATAACTTTTATATTATCCCCTCGATGGCCCAGTAAATGCCTATGTGATGGTGTAACAAAGGTGTGAATTATTGTTGCCTGAATTCCACGAGATGCTGGCTATACTGGCTGGGTAATGTGCCTAGCGGCAGGTCGAACACTGCATTAGGCAATTACTAGTTGAAGTCATTATTCCCCCAAGTATTTGGGTCAGACTCTTGGCCAAAAGTCAAGCTTGGCATTGTCAAGACAAGACGGGCCAACAAGAAAATTAGCCTTCAGTCATATCTGTGATTTGTTGCACAAAGTCTTGAGAAATTCAGTTCTGTGGCTCTAAAAATGCCAGCAAGAAACAAGCAATCCAATGTTTTTATTTTAAACTTCTTTGTTGTGGTCGAAGACAACACTGCAAGCCTTGGCCAAGACAAGCGATCTCATCAACAGACTCCCATGGTATCAGGCTGTCTAAATTGAAGAATTTTAAACCCATCAATCTGGAAGATCTAGATCTAATTCACCTCCCATATACCTTGATCCTTCCACCTGCGATTTCCCGTTCAGAATCTCAAAATAATCAATTTGCGGTCCCAAGGGAAAGACGTCCAAGCAGGTGGTGTTAGCCTGTTGCTGGCAAATTAGTTTTACTTTCATTTGCTTGGCCTAACCAAGTATCTATTAGGTTTATTATTATTTTTTTTGTTTTACAATAATTTTTCCCAGCATTTATCGTTTTTGGTTAAACTCTGCGAGGCATAAAGCCACTGACACGCCCAATGCCGATGCGGTTTAATGTTGCTGTTGCTCGGTAAATCAGGTTTCGTATTAAATTTGCTTCAGTTAAACAGTTTCGTTTCCCAAACATAAATTTCATGTCAAATAAAAATACAATTAAACGCATCACTGGGCTCTGGAGGGGGCGTGGCAGGGGGCTAGCTACTGGCGAAAGGCAAAAACCTTTCACCGCAAGCATGCGGCATTCAAATTCCATTTGCTAGTTGCGCCACTTGCTCTGGCTTTGACTGTGACTCCAACTGCGGCTCTAACTAATGTGTTGTGACTCTTGCACCTGCTGCTCACCTGTTGCTCATGTAGAGTCCAAGTCCAATGCCCTTCTAATGGCCCAACCCTACTCTAAGGCAGCTCTTGTCTCTTCTCTCCCTGGCAGCTACCCGCTCTGGTTGTCTTAACGGCTCTGGTTGGCTCACAAGCGGCGCTGACACAACCCCTGACCCGTGGCTATGATGATGACAGCAGTCCGTTAAAGTTGCGTCTGGAAGATCTGGAGCGTGAGCAACAGTTATTGGATGTCAATCGTCCGCCCTTGTTGCCCAACCGTTACGAATGGCGACCAAATATGGCGGCCAGTCTGCCACCCAGCTATGTCCACGAGGCAGCCCAGCGGGAAAGAGTGGAGCGACTGCGTCAGTTGCGGCAACAGCATCAGCAACTCAGCGCCGGCTATGCTCTGCCGCTGCCCCATCAGTTGACAGCCTCGGAAGCCTTTTTGCTGTTGGGCGATGATGCAGCCACGGAAGCCTTTAAAGTGTGAGTATGAAAGGGGGGTGGGCTGAAAAGCTTTGAAGTTCAGTTAAAATTTAAATATCACGAAGCTTTTACAGTTTCCAAAACTTTAAAATCCAAGTTTCCTAAGCTCCAATGGCAGCTTTAAAGTCGAGAGCTTAATTTCCCAAATGACGAAAGCTTTTAGCTTTGCTAAAAGTTTCTTTGATTTTTCAAAACCTGAAATTAAGTTTTAAAGTTTCCTGTTCCTAGGCTAGATAAATCAAAAAGCCTCAACCATTAGGGACCGTTTAAATATCCTTAATCAGCAAGATGTTTGTGCGTCTAGCTGGCGCCTGTCTGTGTCAACAATTGTATCTCAGCACTCATATGGCTTAGAGAGCTGAAGCTTTCAGTATAATTTTCCTTTAAGCCAACTACTACACCTTATAGCTGTCAAAAAAGCTAAAAGTTTTGAGAGGTCAACCAATTTTATGTATTTTATTTCCCTTTAAGTAGGAAGCCAACTCGGCTTTAGAAAACCTTTGACTGCTTTACGTTGCCGAGTCGATAATGATGTGGATCGCTACTCTACATCCTATAGCTACCATTTAGCTAGTTTTAAGCGTTTGTTGGCCTTCAAAACGGTTGCAAAATGAAAAGCTTTGTTGCTATTTAACCAAGTGGATCTATAAATCAAAAATCCAAGTTTCTAAAGAGTCAATTTAGCTGTGATAAAGTTTAACCTAAATGGACCGCAACAACATAGCGCTGTCACAGGGCCAACTGCTTGATTTCTTATCTAAATCGTCTGAAATTTGAGAGCAGCTTCCACTGATTGATCCCTGATCCATGCAGGAAAATGCATTCGATCAGCCAAGTGTGTTGGCAGACAAATTACAGTTGCCATTGTCACTGCCTTCTCCTTGCCTTTCCCAAAGCATTTGATTTGCCAATTGAATTAACGGGAATTGCTGGAAAATGAGTTAAAATTGCCAGTTAATGCCCTTAACGGTATTTAGACTAATCCCGGTCTAATTCCAGTCTAATTGGCTGCCAGTTAACGTGTCTGGCGGTGACCCCCTGGAGCTCTGCTGCGCCCTGGCAGTTGCCTGGGCGGGTGTTGAAATGCCAAACGGTTTCACTCACGTTTAGAGCCGCCGTTGGCTTCCGACAAATGGCAGCCGAACCATGATTGCCATAATTGACACTAAAGATTAGATAAGAGAGCCTTGTTAACCTCCTTCTCCCTCCCCCATACACCTTTGACAGCTCGCCGACGCCAGCCACGGCAGCCATCGCCACCGCAGGGCCCACACCAGCAGCATCCACAACCGCAACGCTGCTGAAGCCCATTGTGCCCTTTGATCTGGATTTGAACCTGCAGCTGCAGGATCTGAACGACCTACAGTACGGTCCGCCTCGCCCATTGACCCGGCCAGTGCGACCAGCTGGGCCATATATCTATGCCCAGTTGCCAGGACCGGCGGTGCCGCCACCACAGCCACCGCCATCTGGTGGTCACGCAGCCAACTTACTGCTACAGTCTGCATACAGTCGATCCAAGCAGTTCGCCTTTGCCCCACCGGCGCAACGTAACTATGCCGCAGCACCAAGGATTCCACTGCCCTATCCGCCCAGCTTCATAAGCATCACGACAAGGAGACCCTCAGTGGGCTATGTGGGCTATCAGAAGCCGTTCCGTCCCTCTCAGCCGGATCCAACGCCCGATCTGTTTGCCGGACGCGAGGCCAAGTCGCTGTTGGAATCCTACATACCCAGCTGGGAGGTGCTGCGGCTCATCCAGCAGCAACAGCCACAGCGACAGCATCAGGCTGTTGCATACCAGCAACGTCATACCCTGGCCTATCCATTGCCCAATCTGAGACTGTTCAAGCGAGACTCCAAGGCGGAGGTCAACAGAATAGTTAAGAAATCGCTAGACAAGAAGCTCAAATGAGCGGAACCACAAACCGGAACTGGTTCGGGCATCTAGTTCATAAGGATCGATGTACATATAAATGAGCAAATGGCATTTGCCTTGGACACACGATTTTTGCCTTTGAAATGTATTTATATTAATCTTAGCGGCTGTACAATTAGTAAATGTAATTCAAAGCAAAATAAAAATATAAATTTTTGTTATGACATCTGTTGGATCCTCCAGTATCATTGGCCAACGGAAATGAGGGCTGCAGGAAATGAAAACGCCACGAAAGCCAAGACAATGAAAAAGCAAAAGGTCCAGGCAGTAACTGACGCCACTTGAAACTCATAATCACACCCTTTAACCTAAAGCAGAAACGTGTGCGAGATGTGGCTACAAAATAGCTGAATAAAATATCTGAAAACCAAGCGCCTCTGGCAATTAAAACTTGGTTTGCCCTACTCAAGTGTCCAATAAGGTTTTACAAATAGAAGTATCAACAGGAAGCTTTTAGTCTGGACTCAGATATTTTTATGGTTGTGTTATAACCTACAAAAACGTTTCCCTGCCCTATCGACGTTCAAGCAATAAACACACATAGTTAGATAGATTATTTCTACCCAAATAGACTGCAAGAAATTTTTAAATAAAAACATTAAACAGCTTAATTGATGGAATAAAAATATTTCAATTGAAATTAAACTGCCTTGTGGCTTTAGACTCATTATTTTATAGCCCCCCACCTTATACATATATTTAACACACAATGATCATGATGATAATGGTAATGATGACGATGCTGCGATCTTCCCTGGTTGCACATTTAATTGATGACAAACAAACCACAGACAACAGCAGCATCAGACAATGCAACAATTTTTTTCTCTTTCTCGTTTGGCCCCCTTGGCAAGTTGGTGGCAACTTCATTAACAGCAATGAGCTGGCTTAACAAAACAAAAAAAAAAAAACAGAAGAAAAACGTTAAGCCCAAAACAAGCCTCGACTGTGACTCTGAATGCCACTGTGACTCCCAGTTGTGGCAGCATCTTTGCTTCCTACTTGCATAAATTTTTTTTTTTTCGTGTTTTCCAGCCGAACGGACGCAGACTTTCAAAATGCAATTGAGAAGACAACAGCAACAACAACAACAACGACAACAGCAAATGCAACTGCAACAACAGCAACAACACACTGCCACACAAATCATAATTTAACAGACGAAGATGCGACGCGACGTCGTAATTGTTTGTTATTGCCAAGCCGTTTGGTTTATGGCCAAAAAGATTACGTGAGCAGCCCCAAAGCACACACGTGTATGTGTGTCCGTCCGTGTGTGTGTGTGGCTGTGTGTGTGCGTTATAGCCCATTGACAAAAGTCACATATTTTAGATGAGTTGGCGGCTGTAGTGTTACTGGCTTGGTTTGGTTCAGCTCTGTCTCTGGCTCTGGCTTTGCCTTGCATTAAATGGCCTGGACGTCTGACTGTCACCCGAACCTGGACCGGGACCTGCACCTGGAAATGAAAATCGTAATGAAAATGCCGCCGTATCTGGCCAGGTCTGCATCTGTTTGTTATGTGAGCAGCCAAGTGAATGTGGCTTGACAAACTCATCACTTGTTAACAGAGAAGAGACGATAGAAACTTATGGTAGCTGCAATCCAATGGCCCACTGAGATGGTCCACTGAAAGGTGCAAAGTATCCTTGGACAAGTCCAGGTATGTAAAGGTAAATGGATCATCCAGGGTGGTCCCAGCTGCAGCGACTTGTCACGTCAACATTTCAGAGTTAAAGCTGAGACCTGATGGGTTGAAGGAAATTTCTTCTATTTTTTTAATGTAAATATCTTTGCTGATTAATTCTTGATTTATATTTTAAACCGGCATAAAGACATCCAATCTTGGCTCTTTGAATTATTTTTCTGACCTCTGCTAAAGCTATTGGCCATGATGTTTGTAGTTCGATTCAATTGTTTAGGCCAATCAATGCAAATCTTTGATAAAAGAAATATTTTAAATACCTCAGCCAAACATGGCCCAAAGCCCCCATTAACCTTCTGGCCTTTGAGTGTGTGTGTGTGTGATGATAAGTTGGCTTCGGACCCTTTAAAGTTTGAACCCGTATTTATCACAGCTCAGCTTTGTTGTGTGGTCCAATGGAGATGGCTTCGAGGCATTTAAGTGGAAAATTGCCATCATAAATTATAATGTCTGTATAATGTATAATGAAGCTGGCTAAGTGACATTGTTGCATCTCTGTTTGCATTTGACTGTGAGAGAAAAACAATAGAAAAAAATGCTAAAGAGGAAAATGAGAATTGAACAGGTCATCTCGTTTGCTCAGAGCCATTGTGCAATGGCATTGGTATTGAGTCCCAATTCGAGGTGTGCAGCTGACCAACATTTCAATTGCTGTTTATTTGTGTTATCGATTGGCCGATCAAAGCGAAAAATAGCCCAGCTAAACTGGGGTCACCCCTGCCGCCAGTTTAGCTGCCCAAAAACAACTTTCAACTCTACCTTGACTATTGCGAATGAGTCGTCTGTTGCTGCTGTTGCTGGTGTTGCTTCTTCTCTTGGCTTTTTTATATATTTTCCACGGTTTTGTTTTTATTAACTTGAACATTATTATCGTTATCGTGCTCGTTATACGCCGTTGTTTTTATTATTGTTGTCTGTCGACGTTGTTAAACACTTTATTTTGACAAAATAGATTACAAAACTGACACAGACAGTTGGCCATTTGGTCTTTGTCTTGTCTTTTGCCGCCTTTTGTTATGCCATTTCACTTTTCGCGCTAAACCTCAAATCCGAGACCCCATAAAATGCCCCAATCTATCCTACATTTCCACGTAGCTCCATCACATGACCACAGCCGCATGGCAATTAAATATAATAGACAGTCGCTGGACCTGCGGTTGCCCATTAAATGGGTGTGTGCAGGTCGGTGATAGCTGTGTGAGCAAATTTATTCAACACCCAGATCACTTTACATTTTCTTAACTATAAATAATTCTGTAAGATTATAAATCCCTAGTTGAGTCTATGTGGAATGTTTATTAACTGTACAAAGGTGGTAGCTGCTGTGGTGAGCTACTTACTATTAATTATTTATTAAAAATTAAATTCACAATTTATTTATCATAAAAAAACATTAAATTCAACCAGCGGGAACTAGGAAAATATTTTTTCCCTTAACTACTCACGTCTGCAGAATTTAATCAACACTCAACACCTATTCCCGCCAACCCAAATCCAATTTTAAATCCTCAATCGCAATTCCCCCCTTATCAAGAGAGAGAGAGAAAAAAGACCAAGAAAAAGCAAAAACCTTAACGCTACGACGACAACTTAATGCGCCAATTAAATTGCCACCGCTGGTGGAGTGCAGAGCTGGCAAGATTTGACGGTGGGACGCGGCCCACGGAGGCAGCAGCCCCAATGGTTCGATCTGCAATTGTCTCTATGCAAATTTCAGCTTCGATTGGCTTTTGTTTCCCCGGCTGCCTTTGTATGCCAACGATGCAAGCCAGAGAGCCATCATAATGGACCACAATGATAACCATAAAATGTATTCAAGTAAAATGAAAGGCCCACACGGACCGAACCGGACCACATCGATGAGCTGGAGTCACACCAAAGCCCGGTCAGAGTTGCGCCAGTTTCTGCTGCGGCTGTCATTTTATGACTTTGAACTTGAACTGATCACACAACACAACTGAGAGGCGTTCATTTATGAAAAGAAATTCCACAAAAAAAAATATGAAAGGACCGTAGCAACTACTATGACAAGCCAAGGTCAGTTCATTCGGAGATATAGAAACCAAATCAGGATTGATTTTGAACGCATACAATGGGAAACCATCAGCCAGAAGCCACCAAAAGTCTTCAGATGTTTGGCAGAGATATTTGGTTAAAACTTAGCTCAACTAGACTATACTACCAAGGTGCCTGGCGGCAAGCTAAAGCTGCTAGGTAGTTCCATTGCATTCCCAGTAGTCAGGGATTTATTTACTCGAGTCTTTGATAGCTCTAAAGGCTATTTGACTTGATTTTATTGTATAAATTTTATTTTAATTGAAAATCTGCTCATAACTGCTTCTTACAGTATTTTCCCACACTTAATTAAAACAAAATTATATATTTAATTTTTTTTAAACAGTCTGTTAAGATCAGAGCACCATTGCATCAGCTTCTGCCCTTAATTGTTTCACTTTTACTCTACCAACAAGGTCGTATGAACAACACGTCTTTAGGTGATTCTTCGGACTAAATCCAGGTAATCAGCTTTTAAAATTTATTTACAAAATTATCCAAGAGATCTGGCTGTGAAAGGTAGCCACCTCAACGCAAGGGTAACTGTGCTTATGCTATGTTAATTTGCTGTTATGGGCATGTTAACGTCCTGTTTTTTAAGTGTTAATAAAAAGACAAAGCTTTGTTCAATTAATTTTAATTTATTTTATTTAAATAAACATTAAAATTTATTTGTCAGCTCGACCTAATGCATTCTGAGAGACAGAGAGAGAGAGAGAGAGAGAGAGAGATACGAAGAAAACTGTGTGTAAAGCCAGACAAAAATGAAAGAGATTTTTTCGCTGTGCAAAAAACATTAAAAATGAATTTTAAAAGGAAATATTTTATTAAATTTTATAAACATTTTTGGCTGAATAGTTTTCCCTTTCATTGCATAAAATGTAAAAATCTTGGCCAGCTTAAGAGCAGCGATTTTCTCAGATCGATTCACACTATGCGGCTGCTTTTTATTGGGTTTTTTCTCAGCGAAACTTGAGCTTCTTTATATTAATGGTGTTGTGGTTGCTCCAATGGTTTAAGCAATGCAACCTACACCTTCAACCACACACACTAGCGCACACAGAGACACAGTAACAAAGCATACACGTGCGGTGTCATTGCTTGTGAACTCGAGCAACGTTTGTTCCGCACGCTTCGCCTGACTCTGACCACGATGTTGCTGATGCTGTTGCTGTTGCTGCTGTTGATGGTATTGGTGGTGCTGGTGGCGCTGGTGGTGCTGGTGGTGCTGGCGGTATCTGCTTTAGCCTATAGCCTGACTGACTGGCCAAGTGACTTGGACTTGCTGCAACCAAGACATCAGCAGTCAGCAGATACAGCTACAGCCACAGAGACCGAGACAGAGACAAAGACAGGCGCAAAGCCCAAGACAAAGTTGGCTGCTGTTGGATGTTTGGAGCATAAAAACCCGGCGCACGGCCAGCGCCAGCCACAGTAAGACGCGCGACTTTTGAACGTTTGCATCGCTCGCCAAAGATCCCCATCAACATCATCATCACCAACCAACCAACCAACCAACGAACCAACGCTAACGATCAATTTTCCCACAGCATCAATCGTTTTGCTGTTTTGTTTTTTTTTTTTTGTTTTTAATTTTTTTTATAGTATTTTTCTTGGTGAAAAAAAGAGAAAAACATAGAGAGAGAGAGAGAGAGAAGAAGGCAATTGCCAGTGAAGCAGAAACAGAAACAGAAGCAGAAATACCCAGACAGATCCAAATCCAGATCCCGATCCAGATAGTTGTATATATAATTGCGTATTCGAACCATAACAAGCGGTTAATATATGTGTGAAAGTTGATATTTAAATGTGCATTGTCTGTTGAGTGAGTGATTCGTGTACCTTCGTAGCAACCATGAGATTAGCATTGATATTGGTAAGTAATCGCCTGGCGCGAGAATGCAAACCCGGAAGTGCAGCACCCACCTGACCATGGCCTCACTGGCCTGGCCGGGCCTGGTCGGGGTCAGCTGAACGAGAGAAAAACGACCAGCGAGGAAGTCTTATTCAACTGAAGCAACGCCCACATGGCGTATACTTAATCTTGTGTGTTTGGCGTCTGCATTTTGCAATTCATTTGCATTTGCATTTGCAGTTGCCAAGCCGGCTTGGGCAGCTTCAGCTCCAGCATAATGGTTTCGTTTTATTTAGCCGGTCTTTGGCTGGCCAATTCAGTTCAGTGCACCTAAGTGAGTTGAATACTCACCTGGATGCCACCAAGCACCTGGCACCCGCCTGAGATTTTCACTTAAACCGCCTGTCGTCTACTGTCTACTGTCTGCTGTCTGCAGCAGCAACATCGCTGCAGTTGCTGATGAGAAAGTCTCTTTGTTTGAGTGGAAACTTCCTGTATAAATCTGCGTTGATTGTTCAACGGAAACTGCAGTTTGTTAAAGAATTTTTATGTCTAAAATCCTTTTAATTTAGGAGGAGAAAATTCATTAAATATTAAAGGGAAATTTTCCCATAAACATAGAGAGAGTTGTAGCCTGATAGTCTGTCATTAAAGAGGGATTTCTTGTCTCCTCCTGAACTACCCATGTGTCCACCAGTTTATCTACCTCCAGCTGGTTGAAGACACCCGCTTAACACTTAAAAAATCCTTAACATTGAAGCTCTGTATCTACAGTTTAATTTATTCCTATTAAATCCCTTAAAAAATGCCTTGAAAAAAATATTTCAACAGCTAAACAATTGAGTCTGATGAGCAATAAATTCTTCCCATTTGGTCTGCGCATTCATCAGACTCAGATAACCAGCCAAAGCGGCTTAATCCCTCTTGGACAATATGCAAATGGCTTGGTGTTGGCCACTGGTGTTTAACCTTTTCAGCTTGGCTGGCTTTCTTCCGCAGTTTTGGGCTTTTAAGCCAGAATGGTTGCCCTTGCCCTTGTGTTGAACTTATCAGATACAAGAGCGACCTCAGCTATCAAGCCAAAGCAGGTAGCCAGCTAGCTGCCACTTATCGCCTTGGCTAATTGACCAAATGATGGGTATTTATTAGCCAAAATTCAAACACAAAGACGCACACAACGACACACGCAGATACTTATTTACGCAAATGCATAGGCAACCAGCCGCAGCTGTTGTTGGTTTGTTGATTTGCTGGTCGGTAGCTTTGTCGGTTGTTTGTAATGAGAACTTGTTTCCTATGGCGGTTAGTTTGCGGTAAGACTGTGGCCAGGCTTACTTGGCTGCTGCTGCTGCTGCTGCTTGTTATATAAAAATTATTACGATCTCGGCTATGGCGCCTCGCCTAACTTACTAGGCGCAGGACCAACCGCATCAACCATCAATGGTTTGTTGTTGCACGTTGTTGTTCATGATGATGTTGATGATGCAACATGCAAGCAGCCTTAGTTTACATCTACAACAGCAACAGCAACAGTAACAGCAACATGTTTATCTATCTAATTCAATCTCCGCACTACAAAGTCTGACTAATTTCCATGCATTGCGTGTTGCCAGCACTTGGTCGGTGGCATCGTCTCTGTTATAGTTTGTTGCTTTTGATGTTGCTGTTGTTGTTGCTGTTGTATACAGTGAGTGAATCAGTGAGAAAGTTTTATGGTTACTTAAATATATAATTTTTGTTATACAGCTGCTGTTTAAGCTGCCAAAAATCCACACGAGGCGAGTCGATTCCTTTTGAAGCTTCCGCATAGTAATTGCTCCCAGCAAACCGCTGTCTTCAATAGACTTTTGCTGTTGAGAGTGTTGACAGCCATTGAGGGCAGCCACAATGGACAGATACAGCAATTGGCATCAGGGAAACCATCACTCTCTGTGGCAGAAACCAGGCTGCCTGGCTTAAAAGTTTAAAGAACTTTTCAAGTGCATTTTTATACCCTCAACAAAGGCTGGACTTTTCCGCTTTAAGATCCATCAAATGCCGAACTAAAAAGTCCCGCTCCTCAACCATAACAAGGATCTAGGCGTAACCCCCAGCTAACATGGCATTCTCTTGTCATTTGTCCAACTGTTGTCCATAAAACCAAAGTGAAAGGTGTCCAGGGAGATGTATAAATAAATTTATATATAAAAAAAATTGCAATTTAATGAAATTATTACACAAATTTCTGGTTAAAGATAAATCAATAGACCGCTAGACAGTTGAACAAATCCGACAGCCGCAGCTACTTGCTGGCATTATATAAAGCAGTTTCGGTTGGCGCAACCTCGCAACATCGTTTCGTACGAACAAAGATCATATAAATTCGCAGACTTTTTTTGTTTGTTTGTTTTTTACCAAAAAACATTTGACAACAGAAAATATTTAGCTGCGTTGGTGCCGCACCGTTGCTGCCGCACCGTTGCTGCTGCTTACCGGGGCATCAAGTCTGCCAGAAAGTCTTCCTGTTTACATCCAAATTCAACTCCAGTCGCCTGTTGCTATTAAAATGACTTGACACACTGTCCCAGTTTCGAGTTTCACATTTCGCGGTAATTGAGTGACAAAATGCAATTAAAAAGACTTTAATTCACCTCACCTGGCAGACTGGCTGGCTGGCTGGCTGGCTGGTAGTGCACCAACAGCCATGCATGTGCGATATCCACTAAAACTTAACTCATTGCCAGTTGCCGCAATGTTCGTATGCAAAATTAAAGTTTAATGGGTGGTTAAGGTGTTGAAATATTAGCCAGATAAAATGCTGGACCCAGACTAAGCAATTTGAAAGTGAACAAACCAAAGACAAAGGGGATTCCTGGTTGCCAAACAGAGTTTAAATAGAAAAGTCAGCTTGTTAGACTGTCAGGATACATTTTAGTTGCAGTTGCACCAATCAAATTAGTTGGAATTATGCACATGACTAGCTCATATAGTCCCCAAATGGAGAGCAGATGGAATGGATTTAAAAATATTTCTGTCACTTTGTCTGTCTGAAACGCTTATCTACTAAGCCGATCACTGTGAAAGCTTAACTGCTTGCCAATTTTGGCCTGAAGTTGGCAAAGATTTAAGCTTTGTTGTCTATGCTTTAAAATTAATTTTTTTAAATAAAAAAACGTCGATAAAAATCCAAATCATGGGAATAATAAAGCAGCAAAAGTCTCTCCTTAAAGAAATTATTTTGCAAGTTTTGTCAGCGAATTTTGTCGACTTTGTCAATCAATTTCTAAGTGAATTATTCTGTTTTTATATATAAAATAATTCTCAACAGAATTCGTATAGCAAAACACCCGATTTCTATAGAGAAAAAATCTTTTAATATTCAAGAAACTCTTTAAAAACTTTGCTGCCCATCTAGCTCAATTCTTTTTGATTTATCAACGCCTTTAGCCATGTGAATAGCGACAAAATGATCACTTCCAAGTCTCGTCAAGTGGAGTTGATAATCATGTAGGCAGTTGCATCATTTCCTATTTCCTTTCAAAGTCAAATCGCCATCTGCTCAGCTGGTGGCAACTTCCTTTGCCAAAGCGTTTGTCGTTCAATCGACGGCCGACGTTGGCGATAACTTATCAACGTTATGGCCAATTGATATTTCAACCAACTTGAACTAATAACTCAATCATGAATTGTTGATCCATGATTTATGCAAATCCCATAAACAAAAGACTTAAGACACGAACTGGCCGCAGCATCATGCTATTGCAGCAAAGCAAACTTATTCGATCAATTTTTGTTGAATGAAATGTCAAATGTGAAGCCGAAATCAAAGAGCAACAATCTCTCACACACATCTGTGTGTAGTTGCTGTTGATTTTATGATGTTTTTGGCGTTTTTCAGCGGCATTTGGCTTTTATTTGATTTTATTTAATTGTCATCGGACGACAGCCGCATGGCTCAGAGCTTCGGCTTGGCCAATTTGTCTCTCACCTTGATCCCAAAACGGCCACAATGGTTTCATCTAAACAAAAGTCTCTTTGCTTGCCATTTTCCAGTGTACAGTGAGCGCTGTGCTGTGCCTGGCCAGCGGTCTGGCGCCCACGAAATCGCCCAGCGGCGGCTACCCCAAGAAGGTGACCACCCTGAAGAAGCGACCCACAAAGACGCCCATCTTCACTACCTCGGCCAGCAGTGCCAGCCTCAGCGGCACAACAACAAAGCCCAGCAAACCGAGGGTTAAGATTTTAGCAGCATCTGCCTCAGGCAGTAAACCAGCCGCGGCTGCGGTGACCAGTAAATCGCCAGCGTTGGCAGACAGCTTTAGCAATTTGCCAGCCGATGATCTCGAGTTTATCAAAGAGCTGGACAAGCAATTCAAGCTGCACGGCGACAAAATCAAGATCAAGGTGGAGCACAATAACTCGACTGGCATCACTAGTGGCGGAGGCAAAAACAGCAAACGCACCATTGACGGTGAACTGGGGTGAGTAAATCAACGTCACACAACTCTCCCCAGAGCATCAGCATCTCTCTTCACCCTTCCTTACAGCTATGGCTATGCCCATCAAGGCTACGACTATACGCCGCCCAAATTCATGTTCTATCCGTACTCTCAACACGATATACCGGCCACTGAGTCCCCCGATGTCTCGTATGCGGACTATTCACCCGCTGGCTATGATCATCAGCAGCAAACGTCACAGCAACCGCAACAGCAGGTGACCAGCGTCACCATAGAGCCCTCCTACTCCTATGAACTGAAGCCGCAGACCAGCTACGAGACCCAGCCGGCCCCGCATCACCAGCAACAGCAGCCGCAGATCGATTTACCCCATGACCATCAAGAGGAATCCGCCGATGGTGGCTACCAAGAGCCTGTGATAGTTCTCCGAATCCCAGGGCCAGCCAAGTACGCCGCCCATCTGCAAACCCTGCTCCAGCAATACCTGGAAATACGTGCTGCCCAGTATCTGAGTCTGCTGCAAGAGGCCGAACAACGCAAGCAGCAGCACCACCACCACCAGCAACACCAGCAAGTCGAATTGCCTGCCCAACAGTATGGGGCACCCGAACCGGAATATCATCACGATGTCAGCTATGCCCATCAACTGGCGCCCACGCCGCCGCCTGTCCAATATGCTGCCATTGATGATGTCTACCAGACCTACAAGGGTCGTCACCAGCAGCCCCAGCAGCACTACGAACAGCCTGCCTCAGCCCCGGAGGCCGCCTACTATGACCCCTCGATCTATGCCCAGCAGCCGCAGTTCTATTACGCCCAGCCCCACCACCAGCAGCAGCCTCAGCAATATGAACCGCAAGTCTATTTGATAGCCATGACACCCCAGTCGCAGCAATACAGTGATCATGGGAGCCATCAGCACCAGCAGCAGCAGCCAGAGCCACAGCAGCAGCCCATCTATGTACCCGAACAGGAGGAGCCCGGAGCACCGGAGACAGCCGATCAGCATCAGCATCATGAACACGATCTGCCCATAACCGAGAACAATCCGCGTTCCACACACACCAAGGTGGTATTCAATAGCCACGGCAACACCGCCGACTATGCAGCCACTATGTACTCTCTGCCCTCCATACGACCCTATGAGAGGCAGGATGAGCATCAGCATCATCATGGACATGAACAGGAGGTGCCCACACCTGCCGAGGACTATCAGCCACCCAGCGTAGAGGGTGACAGCGAGCCACTGCCCATTACCCAGCGTCCCTATAACTATCATGCCCATGGCTTGAAGGTGCGTCAGGGCAAACGGTCCGCCAAGCCGGATAAGCAAGGCGGAGGTGACCAACGGCTCCAGCAGATACGGGAATATGTGCGCGATAAACTGGGTGCCGAAATGGGCTCGGCGGTCGAGTACAAGACCACCCAGCTGCTCGAGGGTTAGACGATCACACCTAACTGTTAATCTAAACTTTTAACTTCGTTGTCACGTTGGTGCGTTTATGTTTGCTGTTGTTTTTGTTGTTGTTGTTGTGGCTTCTATTGTGCCTGCCAAAAGAGAGATTAATTAGTATTTATTCTGTGTTTTGATTCCCCCCACCCCGCCCCGGTGAAAGTGAAAAGCTTGCCAGTCTGTCCCCCTGTCTTCCCTCATCAATCAAATCGAATCGAATCAAAATCATCTTCCCATCACCTCCGCCAAGGCAATTCATTGTTTAATTGTATAAATAAATCTATATATGTATGTGTGTATAGTTATTTTTTTTTTTTTGTTTATATTTTAGACAACAACGGAATGTGTTAAATATGTGCAATAATTAGTTAGTAATGTGCTTTGAATTTAAATAAAATAATAAAATACAAAAAACCAAGCTTTGTTAGCTTTTTCCTTTTTCCACCGCCTGCCTAAAAGTATGCCAAGCTTTTTTGTCTACCATATGTTCAGTGCCTGCAACAGTTGCACCAAGAAGTTGAACTCCATAATGCTTGTTACATAGATCTTAGGCACACGGAAGTCATTTGGTTGATGGCCAGAGCCACCAGCCATAATGCGTATCAATTGCTAATTGGCATGAATATGAATTCCACTGGCATTGTTATTTGAATTCTTCAGGTGTTAAATGCCAAAGACGTTTGAATATGTAACAGCAAACAAAGACAGTCATGGATAGGCGGCCCCTTGCGTTGGCAAAGCCATCAAGCACGCGATTTTGCCACAAATTCGGTTGTTAAGGCAAGAAGAAACATATAAAAAAATTAACAACATTTGAAATTACCGTACAAATCGCTGCTGAACATGATGATAATCATGTGTATTCGTTGGCTTTTACGTAAACTGTTTATAAGGATATGTGGGCTTTACTATAAAGTCTGTAGGCAAAAGTTCCCTTTACCTATCAATTAACACAGTTTACAGAACGTAAAATCATTCAGCTTCAGCTCTCTGGCTCTTAAGATTCTCCACATCATGCTGATCAAGAACTAATTGAATGAGAAATGCTTTCCTCTTTGACTTGCCAACCTCTAGACAAACCATCCACATCTACATAAGATAAAATAAATGATTAATTGAATCCCAACTCAACTGACAACGCCTCAAACCGAAGCCTCCTAACCAGAGTATTCAGGTTTCGTCTGAGTTGCACTTATCTTTCACAATTTTTGGGTTTTTCTTTGAATTAATCCGTTCAATGGCTTCGTTTGTAAACTGATACATCATAGTGGAAACTGCAATACATAAAATCAGCGAGATGAGTTTGTAATTTAAGAAGACTCGTTTAACACGCTTTGGAATTGATCTCAATCATCATGAATCACTTAAGATTTATAAATAAGATCAACTTTCTTGGGCATTTTAAGCAACTTGTTAACAAATTTAAGCAATTTGATAGTCTAATGTGGAGCAACTTTTACTTAAACGGTTGTAATTTAAAATTAAACTTAAGGAAATGCAATGACTTTATCATTTAGATGTCGAATAGCCTACTTTTAATAAATGAACCATTTAGCTATCGATATGAATTAATCGATTGTTCTTACTCTACTCCCACACACTATGAACCACACTCTCTATCACTAATTGGCATATGTTCGGCCAAATACACGTTGCTGAACACTAGACACGAACATCTTCATACATTTATGTAAATCAGATCGCATACAACAGTGTTGGTCAAAAGGCAGTAAGAACGTTAGTTCCATAGAGGAACTAGTTGAATCAGTGACACAAACATGGCTCATTGAACTAGCACGCAGAGAATTCTCTGTATTTTCACTTTACAGCCTGCGATCCTTTGACCAAGTCAACTAAAAAAACAAAATTCTGTGTATCAAACTAGCTTTTCCCCTTCTTACCACTCTGACGCTCGTCTTGAGCTGCATTTGTTTGCCATTTTCAATCTGTTGAAGCATTTTACAGCATTTTTCCTTCGCTGCTGTTGCCACATCAATTCAATTTAAATGTGTTTTACGTAAAAAAAAAAAAAACATTAAAAACAATGCAACTATGCCAGCAGATACGTAATTAGCATAATCAGCTGCCGTAATCTATATACATGTGATGGATGACGATGGATGGCGATGGTTGGCGTTGCCTGGCAGCTGATGATGATGGGGTGATGGTAAATTGGGCCAATTTCTATAATTTTCAGTTGGAAATGCGGCAGCAAAGTGTCTTTCCCTGGAGCCCGCCACACACGCTCCCCACATGCCCGTTGGAGTAAAAGAAAACGACAAATCTGATGCCAACAGTTGTAGCTTCCGCAGTGATAGCTGGCAAATCTCTTTCGTTCGTATCTCACAGATACCAAATGCCAAATACCAGATAGCAGCAGATACCGGCATTTACATGTCTGATTGCAATCTGACATTCAACTGGATTCGCTGGATTGGCAACTGTCAGCGAATGAAAGTTGTCAAAGGGTGTCGCCAAATGCCAATTGTTGTCACGTGCCGATGTGGCTGCCAACCAAATACACCGCCCAGTTGGCCTTGGCTACCACATTGCATTGCTGCAAAGACGTCCAACTTTCAATCAGCGTCAATCTTTCCATAGCCGTCAACTATGAGTTATGAGTGCTTCCGTGGTGGCGTCCTCTGTTGGAACAGTTGGATAGAAAAAAAAGCGAAATAATTTCTTTCTTGCCAGCCAAAAGAAAAAACCTAACGAAAATTATTACGGGCTAAATGGTCTGACAACAATGGAACCATAAAACACAAACCAATCTACATCAGTCAGAGTTAAAGCAACAACAACAAGCAGAAACCAATTAATAACACAAGTTGCTGGAAGCCACAAACGTAACATTTATAAACATTGTCCAAGCGTTGCTGATTGCATTACAGTGGAATGAAACGGCCAAAGGGGGCAGAGAATGGCTCTGCAGTAGGCTAAGAGCATAGAGGCAATTGGCTTGGCAACAAAACCAAGATAGGCGGCTTAATCCTTTGCTTATTGACCTAAGGGACAGTGGGACCACTTGGTAGCTTCAGCTAATTGATTTTGTAGAGCCTGATGGCTGGCAAAACAAAGGAACAAGAGACCAAAGCGGGTCATCAAGCTTAGTTATGGTGAAAAAGGTAGGAGACGCAACCATAGTGGAGAGCAAGGATCTTCAGCTGGACAATTCTCTACCTGAAACATCCAGCTTTGTGGCTTGTTGACTTGAATAGAATAGCCAAAGGCATTAAGAACCGATTTGGTCACATCACTCTGCTATCAATGAAGGTTTCCATTAGAAACAGCTTACAAAACTTTAGTAGCCACCCTCGTGGTATATAAATCATATTGTTTATTAATAATTTGCCTTGAAAACCTGAGCCACCATGGACGACTGACAAACGATGTTCACACTGGCAGGCCTTAGGCCCACTGTGCCAGACCGTTCAACAACATCATCAATGTTGCTTGGCCATTACCGCTGCTTGTTGCTGCTGCTGCTGTTGCTGTTGCTGCTTCTGCTGCTGTTGCTGTTGCATTTAGTGTGTCTTGTCATAGTTGGTTGTCTGTTTTCTGTTTTCTGGCCATATAACGCGCATGCATCGCATTCAAAACCATCGGCAAGGTTGTTAAACTTTATATGTTTGCCAGCTTCGGTTGTGTTTTTGTTTGGCTTTTGTTTTCTTCTCTGCGCTTTTCCTTCTTTGCAAATAATATTTTGTTTTAGTTTAGTTTTCCTTTGCCTTGTTGTTTCACTTTTTTTCTTTTCTATATGGCGTTTGTCCGTTGGCCAGAATATAAATCTGCAAATCAAATCGCTTCACCTGTCCTGGCTGCAATTTTCAATTATCGGAGCCAAGAAAAAAATATTAATTAGGTGGAAAAATTGTTGTATTGAACAATGCGATCGTCATGTTCAAATCTCGGACACCAGCATGTTGCTGTGGCCATCGCAAATTGCCATCGACTTTGCTTACTTTTACCCAGCTGTGGAGTTGGCGCAGCTGTTTTTTGTGGCGGCTTGAGGTTCAGCTGTGCTGAGTCTGATAAAAATCATAATAAATTTCGGTGCAGACAGCCTCCCCTGGCCACTGGCCGAAGCTGTTAATTACAATGCAGTTAATCAGTGACCATGAAGCTGACTTGGGCCTGAAAGCGGGCAAACGTGAAGCTGCTTGTTCGCCTGGCGGTTTCTGTGGCTGCTCTGGCCACTGATGGGTATGATGGATGCACTTGAGATGGTTGCCACAAACACGGCCACCACCATCACCACCCCAGAGGTTGTGGTTGCAGTTACCTTTTGCTTTTGCTTGAGGAGTTTTCTGACCTATGAAATTGTTTTCAACTCTTGTCCACTGGCAATTAAATTTCTTTAAAAACTGCAAGAGTAGAGTTGTCCAACCATCTACCACCCAGCCCATTGTCTTAGACCCTCCAGGCTCCTTTCCTCCACAATTCGTTATATGACAGCTATATGGTTTAGTTGATCAATCTGGATTAAACGTGTCACAGCAATGAAGCTTTCTTACACCGATTTGATTTAATTTTAAGAGAAAACTAAACAGTTTCCAGTACTTGAGTTTGTTGTCAGTTTTATCCCATTAAATGACAGCTATATGAGCTAGTGGAGCTTTAAACCTGTCTTATCTACCTGCTGATAAATTTTAATGGCAATTTTATTGATCATTCAAAGGTTTAAAAACCATTAGAGGCCGCTTCAGCTTGTGTCTTACAGATTACGGCAAATTCCATGATAAAAGCTGCGTCGTTTGGACGGCTTCAGTCAGGAGAATGAACATGAAATGGTGACAAGTTAATAACGCACACCGTCAGCCTCCTTTGGAGGTGATATTGGCCAACGGCCTGCCCTCCTGCTACACAGCTGCTGACATTTTCGGCGTGCGGCATGCGGCATGCAACATGCACCGATTGCAGACTGTGGTATCAACATTTCATTGAACTGCCTTTTTGCCATACAGACACCTCACTTACAGCTTAGCTGGAGTAGAGTAATTGGCACTGGAAATTGAAAACCAAATGGTAATGGCGGTGGCCAAAACCAGTTGGCTATTTGGATATCAGGTGGCTGTGGCTGTGACTGTGACTGTGACTCTGCCCGTGACTCTAAAGCTAAAGATGCCGAATTCTGTGAAAAGCACTTAACAGTGCGAGTTCATTCATATGGCTTTGGGTCATTAAGTTTAGTTGAATCATATTATGACAGCTATATGGTGATGCAGAGGAGCTCTGTGTACGCGTATGTAATGCACTAAGTGGCCGTTACGATTTGAATTGTTGTCGCTGTTGCATAGACAATGTAGACAGAAACACTTGCTCTGTCTCTCTCTCGCTTTGTCTCTCGATTGCTTTCTTTTTCTCTTGCTCTGGCTCTAGCTCTGTCTGTGTGTGTGTGTGCTTGTGTGTTATAAATCGCACAATTTTCCTTTGGTCTGCACATTCGCATAAATTTTCCGCTGCACCGGTCTGCATCATTATAAAAGCCTCGCAGCACCAACTCGGCGCAAACAATTCAAACTCAGTCTCAGGCGCGAAATGATGTCCAACATGGCCAATACGCGTCCACATCTCTATCTATATAAACACCACAATCATCATTCTCAACATCGTCATTATCAACATAGTCGCAACCCTCGGAGACATAATCCTACGATGTCCAGTCACCTGTGTCTCTGTCTTTGGCTAATTGTAAGTAAAGTAAAATTGAAACATTCCGCCAAGGATCCCAGGTGTTTTCTTTGATTTTTTTCTTGTGTGTGGAAATTTAAACTGTGTTTGTGCCAAATTCAAGAATAAATGCAAATGAAAATCAAAATACAAATCCAAAACCTTAAAAAAAATATTAAAAACAAACAAAATCCGTTTGGTAAGCTTCCAAGTTCGAAGAGCAAAACGTTTGGCGAGTGTTTTATCGCTTCTAGGTGAGACTCTTGATCATCAAATCATACTGCACTGAAAAAAAACCCCCGCAGATCAGTTAAGCCCATGTAAATATCCTTGGAAAGATATTTAAATGTTTTAAATGACAACTTACAAGAGCAATTCGTCTGGGAATTAAATTTTAAAATGTTGAAAATTAAATCCTAAAGGCTTCCCAGTGGCCGTTAGTTGTGTCTTCATGTCAGAAATTTATATATAAATTGGACAACATATGACAGATAAAATATCTATGACTTAAAAGTCATTTTGAACATAGAAAAACTTATTTATTGTTAATTAATTTAAAAGCCGCTTCAAAACTGGCCGCCATGCCGTAGCGCCGCATCAAACATGTTCGATGCTGCTGGCAACTGACAGACCAACGATCTTAAATAAACTTAATTTAAAAAATATAAATGAGATTCATGATCTGAAAATACTTTGTGATGCGTTAGGTTTTTAAATTCATTGTTCGATTTTTTATTTTATTTGTACTGCTCTCAAGAAAATCAATTAAAGCTCTTAAAAAATGTTTTTTTTAATAGATAAAGATCTGGATATATTTAAAAACATTTATAAACAATCCCTCTGACTGCAAACCCAATTATTTTTGGACCTTTCAACTAGCATTTCATGAAATAAACAATAGTTTAGCCACCATCCCTCAATTACCTAAAGGTAGACCAGTTTAATGTTCAAGAAACCTTCAGCTAACTTAAGCAATTTCATTAGGTCTGTTAGATGGTTTTTGTATTTTACAAACCTTTTTCCCGAAACCTTGGTATTTAAAATTAATAAAGTCTAAACCATGTCAGCTCAAGTTTGCAAATCTTGAATTGACAACCTTATAGAGGGCTTAACCTGGAGTTATGTTACCAATCTGGTTCTCATTGATTTCTAGGCTTAGGGAATGTGACCTACCCAGACCCTGCATATCGTTTTGTTTTCATAGCCTGCCGCTAGGTATTTATTCGTGACAAGGAAGCCCTAATTTGATATGATTTATCTCTTGAGGAAAATTAATTTGTTAAAAATATTTCCCCTTTTAAAGAGAGAAAAAGAAATGCGATTAGCATAACATTACACAAAAACATGGCCCCGCAACAGTACGAAAACTAACCCTGACACGCAACATTCAACTGCCAAATGGTATTTTGAATTAATTTGTGTCTGAAATCGGCTTTTCCTTTTAACATAAATTATGTCTCCTATGACTCCCGCGTTTCCTACTCAAAACCCCATCAGTCAATCTCCAGCGGCTTAGCCAACCAATTATCAGACAAATCCATTTCACTCTTAAAAGAAATAAAGAAGAAAAGCAAAAAAAAAAAAACCAAAAACAAATTATCAAAAGTTTGTTGCGTGCCACAAACATTTCATGCTGATGTTACCCCAAAAGCCAATGAACTTGGGGAGTCAAGCGGCGGCGGCCACTGCAGATGCAGGCGCTACCAGTCGGCTGCCAAGTCAATCATAGGAGCTTTGCAGCTCAAGTTGGCAGCCAGCTCTGTGTGTGTTCGCCCGTGCGCCCCACACACAGCCCACAGCCCACACCCCAGTTATATTGCCCCATCAAAAGCGAAAGTGAATTGGTTATATTTAATTAGTTTAATTACAAAATCACAAAATTGTATCAACAAACAGAAAGAAAACTACAAAATGTGACGTTTGAAAAGACTAAACGCGGTGCTTGACGTTCACCCAGAGCCATGCCCAGCCCAAGGCGCAGCCTTCTTCTCACCGGTCAACCGGTGATGACCGGCTACACTGTCATCGACCACAAATTACCAACTAATTGCCATACACTGGACTTGTCCACCTGTCCACTTGCATTTGCAGCTCTCAATATTGATATCGCTGGCGGCTGGACAATCGCCAGCCCAGTCACGCGGTGACATTGGCCAGCGACGTCGCTCCATTGGCAAGACGTCTGTTGAGGAGTCCAGCGAGAAATCTCCAGTGCCCGATCAACTGGCCCTGGCAGCGAGTCGCTCGGATGGACGACATTATCAGAGGCGTGGCTCTGGCTCACAGACGCGTAACAAAGATCAAACGAGTAAAGGTAAGTGAAGGACTCAAGAGGGCATCGGGTTAAGGCAGGAGAAGGTTTCTCAAAAAATAAGCTTAGAAAAGCCATTAGCATAGACTGAGGTGTTTAGCTCTTTAGCCTTCCAGGATGCAGCTATTGATGGCTGTTTGCCTTCCTGCTGATCGGAAATCTCTCCGTCCTCCTCAGGGTTTTTTAGTTTTTTCTTTTTGCTAAAAATGATTTTCCAGCAAAGTAATTGAGTCGTAACAAAAGATCTAATTATGGATTTTTTTTAACTAACTTTCTGTTTTATGGCCCTAATATAACGTAGAGAAGAAAAAACTAGTTAATTACCACAGCTGGTGAAGCGAATGACGTTAACCCAGTTTTTTGTTGGACAGATTTCAGTTATGGACAGCTGGAACAGAATCTTATACGACCTGAACACGAGGTGCACGGCAAGGTCGGTTCACCGTATGGCAACAGTGTGGGCAGCACAACCACAGCAAGCGGTTTGAAGCTACGAACGGGTGTCAAGATGAGCGTGAATTCGGGCGCCTTGGAGGACTCCCAGACGGCGGCAGAGTATGTGGCCAATGCCATGAATCTGGCCTATGCCGTTAAGCCCAAGGATCATCAGCATCATCATAATCATAAGCAGCCGCAACACCAGCAACACCAGCAACAGCAGCAACAGCAGCAAGAGCAGCATTCAACATCGCCGCCACATTCACATGGCAGCACTTCCAGTGCTGAGTTCCAGCATTTGCATCTGCTTGACCAGGTGGATCAGTTTAAGCGAGAACAAGAGCGAGCCGCTCAGTTCGAGCTGGAACTCCAACTGGCCCAACAGCAGCGTCTGCGACTGGCCCAGCTAGAGGCGTCCTCAACAGCCCAGCCGGCTCCAGCGCCTGTTTATGAGAAGGAGCCTGTCACCCGCAGCTATGACATCTACGATGCATCCACCCAGGCGCATCCCTCGGCTGCTGCCCAGACAGCAGCGGCTGCAGCAGTCACAGCTCCTGCTTCAGACGAGGCTGACATTGAGCGCAATTTCCGCACCAATTACTATCACTATGGACCGTACAACTCCCCGCATGGCTACCGCAACCTCGAGGCAGAGGCGGAGGAGAAGGTCCGGGTCTCGGCCTCCACGGAGATACCCAAGTCGGAAATAATGCGGCAAATCGAAAAGTCTGTCATTAAGTATATGAGAGAGCTGGAGGCGGAGGGTAAGATCATCAGCACGCCGCAGGAGCAACTGTTGCCCCAGTTGCCCAAATCCCTGCCGCCGCCACTGATCAAGAACTATTACAAGCCACCAGGTGGTGCCATAGCTGCCGCCTCCTCCTCTTCCTCTATATCCAGTGAGGAGAAACGCTATAGCAGCAGCACAGTGCGGCCCAAACATGTCAGCTCCAGCTCACACGAGTCAGGCTTGGGTCAACTGCAAGGCCAGAGTCGCCAGCAATACCATCATGTTCACCAGGCCCCCCAGCAGGACCAACAACAGAATCATCACCATCATCACCACCAACATCATCATCACCCGCTGAGCAAGGTCAACGGAAAGCCACAACACTATCAGTCCGAAACGGAGACAGCCTACCAGGCTCCAGAACTGCCCCTGGACGCCGATGAGCTGTCCCCCAACGTAGAGTTCATCTATAAGATCAAGACGCGCGCCCCTCTGCAGACGGCCACCGTGAAGACCGTCTCCAAGCCCTACACCCTGCCCCTCAAGAGCAGCGCAGAGCATTTCGATCATGGCGCTGCCCTGAAGAACATAGAAGAGTTTGACCTCTCGCATGTGGTGACCCAGTCGGATCCTGACACAGATGTGGACCATCGGCCAGAGCATTCACACCGGCTCAGTGGGAAGCCCCATAAGCTCTACTTCAACTCGGACATCTATCATGACATCAACTCCTTGCCCTATAAGCCAGATAAGCATAGAAACCACGATGTGCATGCCCAGGGGGCCTTGGAATACCACCAGAAGCTGAAGCCAAACTCTGATTTCCATCCGGACTACAAGGGCTACTCCAGTTACTTTGCCGAGCCGGAGCGAGACTCAGACAAGCGACTGCCGCTGGACAACGATGGCCCCGGTGAGGAGGGTTATCCGCTGATCAATCCCTACCAGTATGTGGTCAAGAAGGAGCCCCTCGATGCGGGCAGCAAGTACGAGGAGGAGCGAGAGACCTGGAACCAGCATGCCTTGCGCCTGGCCCACGGCAAGCCCGGCTACAAGCCCAACGGCAACGGCGGCAGCAACCTGGAATACGACAGCTATAGTCCCAAGTTTAACAACAATCCAGAGGGCTATGGCTATCAGCACACGTACAAGCCACGGCGTGGCTCCCAGGGCTCCGGCTCAGTAGCCGTTGCTGTTGCCACCAAGACGGGCAAGCGGGGCAAACGCGGCAACGGCGCCCCGCCGCCCGTAAGTAACGTTCTGCCTGGCAAGAAGCAACCGCGCGGCAGTTCGCCCGTTGCCACCAGCAGCGGCCTAACCAAGGGCAGCACCAAGCTCCTCAAGGACCTCGAGGCCAATCTGGCTCTCCGGCCACCGCCCAAGAACTAGTAAACATCTGTCTTCCTACTCCAAATAGTTTATTTTTATGCGAAAATTGCAAAGTTTTTTTTTTTTTATTTGTTTGTTCGTTCGTTTGTGTTTGCCTTTGTAAGTTGTAATTATTTATTTTATGGCGACTTGTTAGCCACCAGAATTCAGGATGCAGGATGCAGGAAGCGGAAGCATAAGCAGGAGGCGAGTGCCAACACGGACGCGAGTCGTTACTTGGCACCTCACCTTATCCAATGCAATAGGCGACGGCCCATTTCATATGCCCACACGCCCTTATCAAACTAGGAAACCACTTTTTAGTAAACGGGGGGGAAAACCCATTAATTATAATTAAAATACCTAAAGCGAGTAAAAATAAATAATAAAAAAATTCAACGAATTAATTTAAGGATTTTTCTATTTAATATTTATATCGGAAATTTCTATTGAAGTGTATAAGAAAGAAGAAAGCTATCCATATGGTTCTAGGGGGCTTTATTGAAAGCAGCTGTATGACAGCTATATGATGCAGTGGGGCAATCACAACGAAAGCTCCAGCAGCCACGTAAAGAGCTTTAAGACTTTTATATTTCAAATTACAATCCAATCGAATTAGAAACAAATAATTTAACATATTCAGGCCTAAAATTGTCGGACTGTGTTATATGGCAGCTATATGATGTAGTAAACCAATCACGATCAAATTTTATGGAGTCATGTGAAAAACTCAAAAGCTTTTCTCTGCCGAATTTGATTTAATTCCAATAACAAACAAAAAGTTTTTAGTAGTAAAAGCTTAAAACAGATTTAGCACCTCTTTTAAGCCTGGCTTTATGGCAGCTATATGATGTAGTTAATCGATCAAGATCAAATTCAGACTCATGTCAAGCAGTCTAAACTTTTCTTGTGCCAATTTTGGTTTATTTCCAACACGAAATAAAAAACTTTCCAGCACTAAAGATGGAAGCAGATCAAGAAATCTCTTGAAACAACTTAAATGCCAGCTATATGATAAAGCAGTTGGTGGTGAAAATATAATAAAAATTTTCATCACCCTTAGAAATAAAAGAGCTTAATGTACAACTTGTTGGATTAAAATTTATTAAACATCCTTGCCTTCTCCCTGAAGTCCAAGCATCCATCATTGGTATTTGCAAGCGGTTCAGTAGACCTGTAAGTATCATCGAATATCCTTAATATTTTTAAGTTAACATTGGGGATTTCACATTCCTTGTCCTATAAATTTAATTCACGAAAATCTGTTCATTATAATACTCTAGGCGAAAAGTTTATTTAATAATCATAGAAAAAAAAAGGATAAAGAAATTTCTTAAATACGAATGATCTGATAAACCATTAAAGATTATTTGGCAAAAACGGAGCACGAGCTGGGCACCTTCTATTCATGATGGGAATAATGTTCGTAGTGCTCGGAATGATGGACGGGCTCTTCGTAGTGTCCGTGTTCATGCAGGTGGGACTCGCTGTGGTTCTCTAGGACAAGACCATGGTTGTGGTTATGTTCGCTCTTGGGATGAAGGATCTTGAGCTTCTGCTTGGTGCCACCAATTTCAATGGGCTTCTTGACCAGATGGTGATCTTCCTTCTTGATGTAGACGGGCACGGCATGATAATGATGGAATTTAACACTTTGATGCGATGTGGCATGCTTGTGATCGACCTCATGATGGACTTCGGTCTCTTCGTGTTCGGGTTCATGTTCGTATTTGGCATGCTCTGGATGCTCGTGGTGTTCCTGGTGTTCGGCATGATGATGATGCTCATATTCATGGATTTTTAAGGCATTAGTTAGGACCACTAAAGCAAGGCAGGGCAGCTATAACAAAGTGAGGTAGCAAAGGGAGAATGACAAGGATTAGATTAGATAGAGATCATTTAGAGTTAATTCTTTTGGAGAGCTCTTCAAGGAAAATTTCCAAAAAAATCGGCTAATTCGATATCGATATTTTTATAGATCCTATTGCTGGTTCTTAAAGGGGAAAGTTCCTGATATTTTTTATATTTTTTTAAGGGTAAAATTAATTTGATGTGGTAGCTATTTTTTAGGGATTCTGTTCTCCAAAGCTGATCCTGTTGATAACAATCAATGGTTGATCCATCAACTGTATTATTATATGTACGATGATCTTTCCACATAAAAAAAATTAGCACTGATGCAAAGAAAACTTTAATTGATTTGTCAATTAATGTTGTTTGTCAAGGATCCATATGATTCTTGTTCCATTTAACCACGAATATATTAAATAAAAAAAAAAATAAAAAATATTTTCAGCATTTAAAATCCTGATTTCTTCCTTTTTTCAAAAAGTCTTTTCCATTTCATAGTTTAAAAAATTGTTTTTGGTTTTGAAATGCTTACAATGAATTTAAACATTTTGTATATTTTTTGTTTTTAGAAACTTCCGCGCACAAAAATCGCAAAGAAAAAACCGTTACACTTTTCAAAAGCTTGTTTGAAACAGAAAAAAAAAATATCACAAATAAATGTTGAAGGATTTTAGTTGGTCTGGATGTGAACTCCTTGACGTTGGGGAACTGAATGTGGCTAAGCAACGCGTACCAGATTCGATTTATAGTCGAAAAATGTTGAAAAATTCAGAAAATCATCACAGAGAACTGGTGAGGCGAGCAGAGCTAAGCGAGTAGAGCGAGCGAAATGTGAAATGTGCAACAACAGGCGGCAGCACCAGGAGGCAACAACAATCGCAGCAGCAGCGGCAGCGGCAACGAACTTCAAGTCATTGAAGAGCTGCTGCGGCTGCTGTTGCTGTTGCTGTTGCTGGAACTGCCGTGTTGTGACTATTGCAACTGTTGTAGTTTAACAATTGTTTTGGAAAATGTCCATACAAACACACACGCACACAGGCGCGCACACACACATTGCGTGTATAACTCGTACAATTAAAACATATTACGTATACGCCATGCTGCATGCAGAGGCAAAAAGGCAGAAAAAAGCGCAGCGAATTTTCCATTGAACACAAACCCGTTCATTGTCAATCAATGTGGTGTTGATGGCTATGACTATGGCTATGGCTATGGCTATGGCGATGGCGATGGCGTTGGCTATGACTGCACCATAGTGTTGGTATCAGGTTAACCACCCAAAACATTAAAAAACCAGTTGCCAAATGCCTCAAATATGTAATGCAAGTGCAAGGTAATTGAACATGAAATATTATACACACACATAACGGCGGTTTTTTCTTTCTTTTTCTTCTCTTTTTTTCGAATGCAACGGCAACTCTGGTGGCAAAAAATTAAAAATAAAAGAAAACAATTAAAAAAGTCAAAATGACTTTGAAAATTTTTGTTGTTATTGATAAGCAGCCGAAAAATTTTGCAGGCCTTAATTGGCCAGCAAATTAGCTGTAAATCAATATCCATTTAAATAACTATTTCTGGCTACAGGAAGTATTATGTTGACTTTCCTGTTTGCATGTGTGTGCCTGTGGCTTTCAGTATCCTGATGTCAGATGACATGACATCTTCGATAAATAATCGATAAAAGCAAATAAGTTGGTCTAATTATCAATACAATATTTCCGCGTTGCGGCTGTCAAAGATTTTACAAGACTACAAAACAAAAACTAAGAAAACTTAAAAAAAATAATGTGTAACAGTGAAAGAAATTGCCATAAACCAAATCACGAGGGCAATTCAAAAAGTTGAAAGTTATTAATAAACTGTCTAAGGTCTAAACATTTTAACAAGCAGAGCTCAGTATTTTCAATGGATTCTTGGTGCCAAATCACATTCTTTTGATGGCAATTAGAACAGCATTAGCTACCCTCGCAGACGAGCTAATGATGTCTGATAAACTGCCATCGCATTTAGCATTTTACATACCAACATATGAACAGTTTATGTAATAATGCTTAATAATAATTATGGTGAAGGGCTCTTGGGCAACATTTATATAAGATGTTTACATTTGGAATGTGGGGCGTGGCAATAGGCATGTAAAAGGTTGACGCCTCTTGCGAGAGTCATAATTGTTAAGCACTTGGTTTGCCACAAAACCATTAAAATCTATTTCCTAGTGTTCCATTTTATATTTAAGCACAGCAGCAAGTAGACAGAAAGTTTATGCGAAATTTTTAAGACATTTTTTTTGGGATGTAGGAATAATGATAGACTTAACAAGTCTATTTGAAAATCAATTGAAAATTTAAAGCTTTCGAGCTCCTAAAAAGTATGGGAATTACACAGACGGCCAAGCGCTCTAAATGCCCCAACGTCATGCTGATCAAGAATGCAAGAAAATGATTTCCTGTCTCTCTAGCAAATATCTCATAAGGAAATTGTTTAGTAAACGGTATTTAAACAACAAAGTAATAATTGCAATTAAACTCCATCATAGATTAGATAATCGTGCATGCAATGAATGCAATAAACTACAAACAAACAAAAAATTGCCGAAAAATCAAAATTTTTGATTCAAACATAGATTTCTGCATGTGTAGTTTGAGTATTTGAATGCGCCTGCATTTATATTTTTTGGGTTAGTATGGCTGGGAAGTATGGAAAGTAAAAGTAAACACTTGTTACTTTCTCAACGGAGCTCCGTACTGAAATTTGCATAACCAGCCAGTTGTGTCTGTGAAAGAAGTGCGCCTGTCTCGTTCGCATAACTCCTCTGGCTTAACAACGTTTTTATTAATAAATTGATAAGCGTGAAATCGTTTTATATAATATTTAATACGATTATAAACTGAAATACCTGATAGATTAGCAATTAGTGCTGCAAATTGGAAAGGAGTTGAAGTAAACAGAGTGATCAACTCTATATACGTATTCATTAGGTGGATAATGGAGAAACTTAGGCCAGATCGAGTGGCCTAAGTTTTCGCATTCGCATCGAATAACTGTTGATTGGTAGAATTCTAATTACGTAGTTGTGCCTCTGGATTTTCAATTTTTTTAATTATTGTGCACTAGATTACGTTACACTGCCTATTTTAAATTTGAATAAGATAGTATATTCCAGCACTGTAAGCACTTAATCAAATAGAACATTGGTACTACCAGCAAGTATTCAAAATTACCGCACTCCCTTGAAAATCCATATTAAAATCGATATCAAAAAGGTAGCAACAATCGATATTATGCGAAAGCTATAATGGTGACCAATTGTGGAAAATATAAAACAAAATTTTACAAGCAATTATATCTTTCTGGTACCAAAAATACAGAGAAATATCATTCATAGGTGCTCACTAATAAAGTAAATAATAATACTTGTGAATTTAAATTAACTAGCAAAGAAACAGTCGACATCTAAGATAACCTTTCTTTCAAATACCCGCAGCATCTAAGTGAATTTATTGTACAATTTCATTGGTATTTTGAATTTCTTTGATTTGCTGTATATATAAATGTATATATTTGATTTATAGCTCCTGAGTTACCCAAGTTGTTCCTTAAATTGGGGGACTGTCTACTCGAATACCTTCCACAAGCGCTCAAACACTTGCTGGTAGACAGCAACCAGTTCCTTCTTCCAGCTAATAAGGCAGTGTCCGTAGGTATAGCTGAAATCTGCAGTTGTCCAGTCGAGCGATCCAGTAATTAGAATACCACGAGTTGGGAAAGTCTGATAAGAGTAACCCATTTGTTCCATTACATCAGAAACGCGCTCTTCTCCATCAATTACACAAAACTTGTGGCGCATTAGATTTTCACTTTGCCAGTCCGGAACACGGACTGGAATTCCATAGCGGGCTAAAATGCTAACCGGTGACGGTTCGCCGTCGACCACAATGCGTATGAAGACACCACGTTTGATGGCACGTATAAAGGCGTCACTTAGAGCGTTGGAGGTAAAACTATATATGGCGATGTCAATACTATACATGGCCTGGTCAATCTGGGCAACTAATGCCTGGATATTGCGCACTCCACAGTATTTGTGGGGACACTTTTCCGGTGATATGTAAACAGAGCCGGACTTCCGTTTATGAGTTTCACGACATATTCCACTTTTAGTACGGAATAATAGAATTTTTTGTTCTGGTGGCTTATGCAGCAGGTATTTTACGACTTTTGAAATCCATTCAGCAATAAGAACTGAGGCACAAGCAACGATTATGATGCTAAAAAAAATATGCTTTTCTACGAAAACGTCAATGGCGGCCATTAGCTCCATGCTTGTAAAACTGAATAATACTAATAAAATATATTTAAAAGAATTTTATGAATATAAATACCTTATGATAAATGTTTCTTTCGAATGCCATACTTACAAATGATAAATGGAAGAACTCAAGATTAAAATTGCTAACTATTTCAAATTAAAAGTCAATTCAAAGCTCTGCAAAATAACAATTTGCGAATTATCGAAAGAGGTTGGGCAGCTAAATAATTATATCGATATACCTTTTAACATTGGATGGTTATTTATATTAATTTCATTTATTAATGCTTAAAGGTTTTTAAAATTTATAATTCTTGTTTGATCAATGCAATGATTTGCTATGAAGTATTTCTATGCTACGTTCTATGTAGTGTCAATAAATTTTGACAATCAAGCGATATTTACAACCTTACACCTGTTAAAGGCCGATATATGCAGAGGTAACTGTTAGGATTTTGTTAAAAAGCCTAATAGCCCCGAAAATCAGTTAATTATGTATATAAAAAGGTAGAGATAAAAATTATGATTTATTTGTCAATAAAAGTTAGAAAAAGGTTAGCGTAATTTACAAAGTCTATGCTGAAATCCAACCAGTGACTAATATCGATATTTCTTTACTATCGGACCGCGCTTAAATCCAATTTTAACTGTAAAAGCCTAGGTAATGTGATTAAGTGAAAAATATAATTAAACTTCAATTAATAGCGATGAACGTGGGTGATTCAAGTTTAAAACCCATACTCCTGCTGGGCGAAGGTACATTTGGACGTGTCTTTCTATGTGAACAGCGCAATGGCCGAAGAAAAGAAAAAGTCTGTGTCAAGCGCATCATAGTTCAAAACTCTTATACAACACAGGCTCTGATCAAGGAAGAGGTGCGTGCGTCTAACTATAGCGCTCATTAGACACTAATTTATTTGTGTTTCCAGATTTACATTATCTCACAGCTAAAACACCCAAACATAGTGCAGTTCATACGCTCCTTCATGCATGCTGGCACCGTTAACATTGTCATGGAATACGCTTCGAATGGCACCATCCGCAACGTTATAGAGAATATTCCGCATCAGGGCGCAGTGAACAAAGAACGGCTGCTGGGCTACTTTTGTGACATGTTAATGGGCCTCGAGTATCTACATATCCGTCATGTCATCCACCGAGATATCAAGCCTGAGAATATGCTGATCGATGCTGCTAATCGTGTTAAAATAGCCGACTTTGGCATATCGAAAATCCATGAACCGAACAAGCAAAGGCACATGGCGCTGGGTACACCGCTGTACATGGCCCCCGAGATAGTCCTCGAGGTCGGTAATTTTGATTTTAAGTCTGATGTCTGGTCGCTTGGCCTAGTGCTGTACGAGCTGTGCATAGGAAGGAGTCCATTTGTAGCTCTTCTATCAGCCAAATCTGGAAATGCGCATATACATAAAGTCATCGAATCGATGACACGCCCCAACCTGAACTGTCAACTAATCCGTCTGCACTACGATTCCACCTGGGCCAATATCTGTGAACGGATGGTGGTCTACGATCAAGAGCAACGTATCTGCCTGCCGGATTTGGTGCGCATTAACCCCGATATCACTATGACCATCTACAAGCAATATTTTACCTATACCTACTAGGTTTCGTCCCATTTATGTTTCTATTTTTTTATGTCTGTAAGTTCCTTCTTGTTCTCCACATTTGCCGTACGTATGCTTTGCCAGTTATAAAAACTTTCTTTGAATCTCCAAATACCCAACGCCGTAAACTCAAGACTATTATCAATAACGTGTTATTTATATATATTTTATATTTTATTTAGTTTATTTACACAATTAAAAAACTGCATTTTAGACAGCAAATTAAACGCTCTTGTCCTTCAATCTATTCGCCGTTGAATTAAACAAGGAGTTGGCCTACCTCATTCTATTGTATTGTGAAAGTTATCGATATGTGATTTGCCTGCCCGCTCACGATGTTAAACTGTAAATGTCATCGATGTGACATTTGCTTTCCAATACGCGATATCGAATTGTGTGCACTTATCGAGCGCGCAGACAAAAATTTTTAACTGTTAAGAATTTTAGTTTTGGTAAAAGAAAAATAAAAAGCTGCAAAATGAATATGTACTTGGGCGATGATAATTTAAGAACAATTTGCATGCTTGGTACTGGGCAATTTGGAAGTTCCTTTCTCTGCTTGCAGGCAATCCTATCACAGGAGAAAAAAGTCTGTGTGAAACGCATCGAACTGCAGCTTCCCAACAACGATGAGGATCCCATACACGCCAAGGTTCGTATGCAGCCACAAATATGGTTGCTGGGCACTAATTTTTCCCCTCTGCCCAGTTAAACATCACCTCAAAGGTGCGACATCCACACATTGTGGAAATCATGCGCTCCCACATCCATGCCGGAACGATTAACATTGTCATGGAATATGCCCAGAAGGGTTCAATACGCAGCATTATAGAAAAATCCGCACGTTACGGCGATTTGCATCCGGCTAGACTATTGCAGTACTTTTGCCACATGCTATATGGCTTAGAGTACCTACATAGCCTTCAAATCCTCCATATGAATATCAAGCCAGAGAATATACTGATCGATGCATGCGATCAAGTAAAATTCAGCGACTTTGTCATCTTTGATGTCGTTTTGCGGCCCGACGACAATCAATACAAGTGTGTGCTGTATATGGCACCTGAGACAATACCCGGCGGAGGCAACTGTAGTCCACAATCGGATATCTGGTCGCTGGGAGTGGTGCTCTTTGAGCTCATAGTAGGAATGAATCCATTCACTTCCATTCAATCGTCGGGTGTCAACAGAAACGATATACCCACCATGCTCTCGTCGTTAACCAGCCCCAATCTGTATTGCGAACCCATCATGGACCCCTATCCATACTACTGGAGGACGATATGTGAGCAGATGGTGGTCCATGACCGCAATAATCGCATTTCCTTGGCCGAGCTGGCAACAATTCATCCGGACGTTGCCAGAACCATGAACTACGAAAATCCAATATCCAAAGGATTTACGCCCAAGTAACGTTCGATCATCGTTCGTCTGTCCATTTGCCTCGAAGGCTTTAACTGATTTATTAGTAGAAAATCCAACATTTGTACCTTCTAGCGCTAAGCCATCTAAGTAAATATACCGTTAGAATAATTTAAATACCGCAAACAGCTGTTTCGAGTTCATTGGCATGATGGCTGAGCGAGCCATCCGGTTTTTTTTTATTTATTTATTATATTTAACTATAATTAAATAATTTATAGATTAAAATTAATTAAAAAAAAAAAGGATAAACAGGAGGGACTTTAGCTGGACAGGACCTAGTCCTTGCGCTGCTGCTTGATCTTGCGCTTCAGACTCTTCACAAGAGCCTGCTGCTCCAGCTGTTGCTTGCTGCGTTTGGGTTTATCCAGCTGCTCGTCTTCCTGCTTGTCTGCTACGTCCTCATGGCGACGCTTGTGCTTCTCGCGTATGAGCTTCTCCATGCCCTGTGTGGCCTTGTAGTGTGCGTTGGTCGGATCAATATTGTCTTCGTGGGACTTGTAAACAGCCGAGAAGCGATCATCGTTGAGCTGCAATTGAAAATCGTCGTCTGTCTTCTTGTCGCCGTTGGCTTCGGCCAACTTTGCCTTCTTGAGCTGCTTACGGCGCTTGCGCTTGGAGCTGGCTTTGCCCGACTCTTGCTGCTCCTTTTTCAAGATTTTGTCTAGGCTGAAGTGTTGCTTGCCCTCTTCATCATCATCGTTCACTAGCAGTTCCAGCTCCTGCTGTTGGCGTTCCGCTTCGGAATCATCTGAGTTTGCTTGTTGCTTGGATTTCTTCTTCTTATTCTTCTTGGACTTTGGAGCCTCGTAGTCGCCATTGGCGAACTCTTCAGCGAAGTAGGCATCGTTCATATCAATGCCATCCGGTATGGAATCATTATCGCTGACATCGCCACGTGCCTCAGCCTTCAGCTTGCGACGCTCCTCCTTGCGCTTCTTGTTCTTTTCGTTGCGCTTCTTCATCACCTTTTCTATGGGCATCAACTCGGCTGGGGTCTTCTCTTCATCTGATTCGCTTTCTTTGGTTTCGTTCGGAATCTTCCAGGACATTTCCTTCTCATATTTCTGCTCCTTAGCCTGTGCCTCTTGGGCGTTTATCTCGGCCAGAAGATTCTTGTACTTGGCAATGGACTTTTGATTCTTCTTGCCCTTTGATACTTCACGAGTCTTTGTTTCTATTTTCTGTTCCGATCCTTGCTCTCCATCTTCATCTTCATCGGTGTCCTCCTCAGTACTGTAGGCGATAATTGTACGCAGATCTTTGTCGGTCATCTTAGCATGTTGCCCATTGGTCAGCATATCGCCCAACTCGCGGCGCACCTGATCGGTCTCATCCCAGGTGAGATTCACCTTGGCCTGCTGCAGAGCGGTGGTGATGAACTGACGCGGATTATACTGGCTGGTGTCGGGCAACTCATAGCACTCATCCTTGGGTGCGTCGTCTTTAAAGCACATGTCATCGGGGATGAAGCGCAAGTCTAGGCGAGTGGCGGAGCTTTCATACTCTAAGCCATCGCACTCCACATAGATCTTCTCGGCCGTTGCAACAGAATCGCACTCGACAACTGCATAGAAATAACGAAGACGATTCAGCTGGTACTTGCGCAGCTTCTCCATGTGGTAATCGTCACCCTCTTCGGCATCACTGTCTTGCTCACGCACTAGTTGGTCGTCGTCACCATCGGAGTCTGTTGAATGATCGTTATCAGTCTGTGTGGATGAGACCAGCTCGGTGGGACCATGCACTTCCTCCTCTGCCATGCGTGCCTTGCCATAGTCTGATGGAAATATTTTTACACTATAGATAACTCCGTTGCGTGGCGCAAACGAGCTGAGTAGAATCATTAGGTCCTTGGCACGTATGCGGTCCCAGTCCATGTTGCAGACGGCCAAGCGTTTCGTGGCCTTTTCTGTGGTGTCAGCATCGTTGTCTAGCTCGCCCCAGACATGATCAATCTTCAGTTCGGGACCATCTTCGTCGTCGTCATCGTCCTCATCGGATGATGAATCAGTCATTGGGCGGCCCTCGCCGCGGGCATAATCAACTGTAGAACTGGTTATGCGTGCGCGTATATTTTCAGGACCTTCGGAGTCATCACTTTCTGAGGTCGCATTGTCCTCGTCATTATTTAGGTCAGCTATGGCCCGCTCTTCGGCACGGCGCTCTTCCTGGTCATCTTCCTCGCTGTCGCTATCGAGGTTCTTCTGTAACTCTTCCTGGTTTTGCTGATTCTCATCTTCAGAAACAGAATTTGAACTGTCAGAATTCTTTTCGTCTTCTGCTGCCTCTCCTTCGGAGCTGGAACTGTCATTGTCATCCAGGTCGTAAAATTTGCGTAAATCCTCTGCATTGGTCCTGTTGACGGGCCTGCCGTATTTATCAACTGTGTATTTGACCTTAAACTTGTCGTCTTTGAACATGCCCTGGAAGCGCTTGTCTATTTTCACTTTGCGCTGCACCTTGGAGACACCTTTGAAACGCGGATCCTCCAGCAAGTGCTTGAAACGTTCATCCTTCCAAATGCCGGCATCAGCATTTTGCACTTTTAATGGAGTCGCCGAGGGCCCTGGGTGTTCAGGGACGGTAGACGGCTTTTTAGGCTTTTTGCCTATTTTATTTTTTAGCATTTTGACTGAAGCAAAACTAAAAACTAATTAAAATTAAGAAAACCCAGCTACTGCACGTGCACGGGCAACTCGAAATGAATATTAAATCTAGAGATGCCACTGCGTTATGTTTTGTTGACGATAAACTCATGTCGATAATCAGTGCTCGAAAAGACCATGTGACCATGTGTTGTAAATTGCTACTAAGCCTACTATGTTTGAAAATCGAAATCGGCTGAAAATATCGAAACCATTCGTATTCCTATCGTAATTGTTGTAACATTAAGAAATTCAATCTGAATGTGAAAGTGAATTGATAATAATTGAATTGGTCTGCCGAAACGGTTAAGTGTTTATGTGTCCAGTGTAATTTTTTTTTTTTTTGTTTTCTGAATAAAAGTTGGAAAAATAAAAATGAAACGTAGGTCCCTTCATAAATATAGCGGAGTTTTACATATACAAATGAACACACACTAGCGCTCAGAAGAAGCATTCGCATATGCTGCATATACATATGCAAACGACGGTGTCTGTTTTTTTTTTTTTTTTGTGTGTTAACCTTTTTGTTTTTGTGATTTCCAAGTGACATCTTATTGGAATGCAGTTTGCTCACATTTAAGAATTTTATTAATTTAAATATACTGCAAAGGAAGCTACCTATACTTGGTGTACATATGTTTGCCCGTGTTTGCGTGTGTGTGTGTGTGTGTGATGTATGTGTGTGCAAACAAAAAAGAGAAAAAACGGCAAAAGCGATACGGTGGCAGCCGTCGGTGACTGGCTTTGGTTTTTTTGAAGCTGCTGCTGCGCCCAGCTGCAACGCCCACTGATTGTCTGAGTAACACAGCTTTATAATAATAATAACAACAACAACGGCAACGGCGGCAGCAGCAGCAGCAACAGCAGAAGAAGAAGAAGACCAAGCCAAGCAGCAAGAGACGAAGTCGAAGACTTGCCCTTGCCTAAAACCGACAATAACAGAAACAACAAGAACTATCAAGCAAGTGCAACAGAAACACTAAAAACCGAAACGAAAATCGAAAAAGGAGAAAGAAAAAAAAAAACTAAAAACGCAAGTCGTGATGAATCTGCTTGATCTTTGCTTGTTGTTTTTGGTTCTCCGTTGCTTTGTTATTGCTGCCCCACGCAAGGATACACATGCACACGCATACGTACGCACACTGGCACACATACAAATGTAAACCTTTGCAGGCAGTCAAGGCGACAGCAGCAGCAACAACAACAAGAAGGGCAACAACAATATAGCGTCGCTTGTTACATAAAAGTCAGCGTCGCCTTTTCGTCATCAACAACAACAACATCAGCATCATCATCATCATCGGCAGCATAATTTTCATTGGCCAAGCGCAGAGCAGCAGCCTGGCCTGCTTGCAACTACAGCAGCAGCAGCAACAACAACAACAACAGCATCAGCAAAAACTAAACCACAAACGCAATCAGCATTCGAATAACTGAACGCCAGACGAGGAACAGAGCCGCCGTCGGGCAGCAGCAGCTGCAGCCGCCGCCACAGCAGCCTACCGAGATGAGCGTCTTTAATGACTTTCAGCGTCTGTGGATGGAACGTTTCCCACAGAGCTCACTCTCCGATGCCTGGGAGCAGGACGTGCGTGCCAGCCTTGGGCGTCACAAGCTGAAAATAACTGAGCTCACCAAGGAGCTGGAGCAGGAGACCCTCTATGTGGAATATTTGGAGCGGCTGCTATCCGACGTTGAGAACTATCGCGAGTCTGGCGAGGATCCCACAGCCCTGTTTGAGGCTGCAACCGGCAATGCAACCAGCACCAGCAGCAACAGCAATCCCACATCTTCCAACTCGAATAGCAACAGCAGCGCCCCCAGCAGCAATGGGGCCACCACTCTGGACAAAGACTTTGTAAGTTTCCCAACCTTTTTGCTCACTTTTACTCTCTATTTCTTGGCTGCCGTCTGGCATCACAAAGATGCTCCGAAGCCTTGATGAATTGCCACTGGCGGTTCCATTCACCAGGCGCTCAGAGGCGTTGGGGCCATGGAGCGTCTTTTAACCAGCTTCAAATGTCATTGACTGTGTGTGTGTGTGTGTGTGGGTTGGCGTTCAGTTCTTATCACTTATCAGCTGGGCAGGGCGCAGCGAAGACCGTAGCCTATGGCCAGCGTCTAGGTCCGGCCAAGTCGACTGTTGAACACCCTTCCAATCTGGCAAAGCTTCTTTAGGAAACATGTAGTTCCATCTACCAGTTTATATAGGAAGCTGGGATGCCTCTTTAGCCCTAATGCTGCAGTCAGAATCAATTTCTAATACGAGGATTACTTAAGACCCATGTAATTAAACGGTTAATTGCCACATAACCTTAAAAAATCAGTTTTATATATGCAAACCAATTTTGTTTAAAAGTTTTGTAAGAAATAAAGTTTAGTGATTGAAGGAAAATTCATTAGTTTGCCTTTGGGATAGCGATTTAAGCCTGCCACCAGGCTCTATAATATTTTGGCTAGGCCAAGTCGCAGCTTTCATCCGCATATCAGGTTCTCCACTTACCCTAGGCTGTTAGCACGCACTTGCCAGAGATAAAGAGGCTAAAAGAGAGAGAGAGAAAATCAAGCGCCAGTTGCAATTGAAAAATCAGCTGATTTTGACCTGTGCAGTGCGACTGCTTGATTGCACCACCTAACCGGTGCTATTGTATCACTGATCACTGATGCTTGGCTTCTGTGGATTGAAGAGACCACGAATCCCTTTAGCTGATCTGATCTGATATTTTTGGCAAAATATTTGTACAGAAGATGGCGGCGCGCATTGATTCATCTTGTCTAGGCGTCGAGTGTTCCATGCTTATCACATGAAGTTTTCTTCTGTGCAACAGATTGATCCCCCTTCATGACCATTGCCATAGCCGCTGAACCGGGCAGTTGGCTGCTCTGCTGACCGTTGACGTTAATGGTAGCTGCAGCAGCGGCAGAGGCGGCGAATTGCGTTTGTCGCCGTCGCTGTCGTCTATACGCCGAGCCTAGGGAGACAGAACGGCATGGTGGGGCTGTGCGTTCTAACATTTTCGATATCTTTAACTCTACCGTGTTATCTACGCACACTTGCAAGTTGTCCCCTATGGATGTGTGTGTGTGTTCGATTGTGATAGCGCCCGGAGCTGCTATATTGTTGGATGACTCTGGTAGAAATTTGTTTTCTTCTTTTTTCTTTCGGTCTTGCGCGTCGCCGTCGTCGTAGTTGGTGGCTCCCGATTTCATTTTCAATTCGAATTCCGTTGCTGTTGCCCGACTTCATTGAATGCGTCGCCCTAGTAGTCGCTGCCCTCGTCACCCACCGTCGCTGTTGCCGTCGTCGTCGCCGCCACCTTTATTGTCTGCCGCCCGTATTTTTTTTTTTTTGGTGAATAACAGCCAGGCGCAGTCGAACGTATAACGGTCTGCTCTGCTCTGCTCGGGTCTTCCAAGGGCAGCTGCAACAGCCTCCACTGTCTACCGTTGTGCAGTTAAAGTGAACAGAAATTTTATTGAAATACAAAGTGCAAAGCAAAAGCCTCCCAATCAGGAGAGCAAAAAATAAAAAGAAAAAAAAATTATTTTAATCGTAAGAAAATTACGAATTGAAAGAGAAAAAGTTTAATCAACTTACGTAAAAGTAAGAAATTTTATGTTCAACTGCTGTTGTTGGTTGCATTAAGCCACCGCCTCCTGCCCGCGCCCCTCTTGCTCGCTGTCGTCTCGAAGCCATTCGGTTCCTTTGCGCGTTTTAGGCGTGTGGCGTTAACGTCTCTGCCTCTCTCTGTGTGTGCGCGTGTGTGTGTGTGTTCAAGTTGACTCAAGTTTCGTGGTCAACGTCGCAGTCATCGTCTCTGTAGACGTCGCGGCCAGTGACGTCGGTGTTGACTTTTTAGATTTTTTTTGTTGTTTGTGTTTTTTTTTTTTTTTTAGTTGCGTTCAGCGCTTAGCGCAACGCTTTCCAGGGCGGAGTTCTCGGCTAACATATCGGTTTGTTGCTCGGTAAAATTTGCACGTTTCAAACGACGCGCGTAGGCAGCAGCAGCAGCAACTAAAATATAGAAAACGAAGAGGGTCAACCAACAACAACTTTAGTATTAGAGAAACACTGAGAAAACAAAAAAAAAAAAAAACAAAAGAAACCAAACAGCTAGCAGCAGCAGCAGCAGAAAATATCGAAACAGAAAAATCACCAACAGCAAGTAGAAGAAGAACAACAACAACAGCATCAGGAGCAGCAGCAGCAAGAAAGAAGGAAGAAGAAGAAGAAGAAAAAAATCACCAACAAGCAACACAGTGGCTTCAACCATAGAGAATGTCTTCCTTCAAAGAGAAATTCAAATTATGGACCAGAGGGGTGCGTAATCAGTTTTACTAATGCTTTGCAACACCTAGATGGATGGTAGGTTGGTTGGTAGCCAACCAGTCGGCTGGTTGGATGAAAGAACGATTGATCGGCGAGCAAACGAGCGACTAAAATAACTGCAACAACAACAACAATAGCAACAGGCCATACAAATTGTTGTATTATCAACAGTTGAAATCAATAAACTTATCGCAAATACCATTATAGCACTCGCACACACACACACACACTCATACACTTATACATACATGTGAAATTAAGCAATAACGTTTAAAACAAATAAACAACAACAACAACAACATCAACTCAAGCAATACACTTGAGAAACTAAAAAAAGCAAATGAGAAATAAAACTTGGCTAAACGGCAAAGCCAGTTAACTTGTCATTTAGCTTTGCCCTTATATTACACACATGCAAACACACACACACACACACACATAATACATATACAGTTTGCTGTTTACCTGCTTGTAGCTATCGCCAAACTCCCAAGTTCAGCGTCGTCATCAAAACCCATTGTATTCCGATAAAACTATAGTTACTGCCTCCGTCCTTCGTCCTTCGTCCTCCGCCCTCCGCCCTTAGACTGTTATCATCTCGTGCCTTAGGCAACTCCCCCATCTGGAATTGTCAACTAAGCCAACCTGCCCCACACATCCCACACTCTTCCAAGTATATAGAAAATAATTATATATTGCCAATCGGAAAAGGTGAAAAATCAGTCAACCGTAGACAGACTACTTGGGACTGTTTTTTATCTAACGAATGAAACACAGATCGTTTCGATTCCCCCTAAAACATGGATAATATTACCGCTCTCTAGACTTTGATGTGGTTTTACCAGCTTTTTCTCTTTCTCTCTCTCTTGCTCTATAGTCGCCCTCTAGCTCATTAGAATGCTTTTTCCAAAAGCATCGTTTTCATTATTAGTGAACCAAGGTAGACTTACCTATGGGTAGACTTTTGTCTAACTTGTCTGTTGCTATATCAGCCTAAAGGGGTTTCGTTTTAGTTCCAGAGGCCACTCAGTTGCGTTGGTATAACTGTTCAGCAATTGCTAGCAGCGCTAGAGTTGCTTTCCTTCCTGTCTTGGCTCCTTCTACAATGTTTAAATAGTTTTCTATACATTTTTATTGCCTGTAATGAGATTTATCAAGAAATATATTGATTTACCTAACCGCATCTCTTCGGAATGGTTTTTAAAAGGATTTTTGCAATACGATTTACATTATTTATTAGTTTTATTTCTTCTCATAGTGAGTAACAACAGAGTTTAAGAGTTTTGAGCCGCACTGTGCCAAGTTCTGTTTCGTTTACCATATCATATAGCCGTGATCTTTAAAGAATTTATTTCTCTGACGGATTAAGGCGTCTCAGAACCAGCAATTAGAAACTTTTCAATTCATTCTCGATAGTTTTAAGCCTGAGAACCCAAATGTTTTCATTTAACAAAATCATTTGCCTGATTCGGCTTTTATTTTTATCAACAAGCCTGCCTGTCTGTTGTGACTGTTTTTTCAAAAACATTGTGAATCACCAAGTTCTTCTCAACAAAACTAAAGAAAACTTTAAAAATGTTTTTATTAAATTCCGATGGGAACGTGTATGAGTGACGGCATTGCTACCATCACTAGTGCAAAATGTTGTTCGTTAGTAAGGCAGCCAAAAGTTCATTTTATTTTCGCCCACCTACAGTCAGTCAAGAAAGTTTGTTGCCCCATGGCTGCCGCCTGGTCGGTCGTTCGGTTGGGCTCCGGTTTGTACCGTTAAAACGCTTCCATCCCCCCCTTAGCTATGAGTCTCAGTTGCCTTGTTGCTGTTGCTGTTTCTAATGCGTTCAACGCCTTTTTACCCCACTGTTGACTTTGGCGCCGTGTCATGATTCACACCTTTGGCTTTGTTAGCATACACTTCCCTGTGGGGTCGTTGGTGACCTGGAATGCATATGTTTGCTTGGTTGCTAGGATATGGAAAGTATTTCAATCGTTAAAGCATAGTTATGGTAACAAAAATGCTTGTTTCGCATGGGAATTTATTAGAGGGTCGAAGGGTTGTAGATTGCTGGTTCCATTAACCATATTTGATTTGCTTTATTGAGGGGAAAAGTTTCCTGACGATTGGGTTCTTTGATTGACTCCGCAGGGCTGCCAAGATCCCTCATCCAAGCCATCTTAGTTGGGTAGAATCCTTAATGATAAATTCCTGGCAGTTTAAATTCCCCATTTCAAGTTTAGGTTTTTGGTTAGGGGAGAAGGGTATACAGGCGTCGATAGGCTGTGGCTAGAATTTAGCTTTCTTGATTGGAAATATGTTAAATAATTGTATCGACACATGAGCATGGCTCAGGGCCGCCAGCTCAGATCCCCACATCCCAGATCCAGAGGCTACACTGCCCATATGCGTGTCTGTGTATCTCACAGTTCTGTGTGCATATGTATCTGTATCTGTATCTGTAGCTGTAAATGAGTCTGGGGACGACCTTTGTCGTCAACTCAAGTTTTATTGCCCGTGCAAGCTTTCTTCAACGCTTGGTTTGGTCACAGACACAGACACAGGCACAGAGCATAGCTGTTGCCATTGCCTGCTGCTGTCGGTCCACCCCCGAAAAATAAATAAAATAAACACGCACACTCCCATCTGTATCTGTGTGTGTTAGAGTATCTGTGTGATTTGCTTTGTGCATAAATAAATAAAAGTAAAGGCAACGGCAGCAAACGGCAGCCGCGCAGCAATGTTTCGTAGTTTTGTTAACAATTTTCATTTGGCTTTTGCCGTTTACTGCTCGCTTTATTTATTTATGTGTTTTTTTTTTGTAGTTTTCACTTTTATTTCATGAATCCATGAGGCCCAAAATAATAATAATTTGGCCAAGAAAACCAACGAAAAAGAGTCGAAAACGCCAGCCGCCACACACACGCACAGGCTGCGGCTGGCTTTTGAGCCAAGTTTTTTATTTCTCTTGCCAACCGACTATTTGTCAGTTTTACTTTTGTTTAATTGAGCCAGAGAAATGCGTTACGTGCCCAGCATACCACTGATCATCATTATGATCATAGCGATGATGATGATGTTACTGCTGGCAAGACACCCTGGTTATTATGGGCCTTTTGGTTAACTCAAGTTCAGATCGAGAGATTTGATTTTGGCCTGTTCAGGGCTCAGCTTACCACATGCCCCATGGTGGTTGCACAATCAAAACCCTAATTGTCAACCAGTTTGGTGAATTCATCTGCCCACCTCCCTGCCTGCCTGCCTGGCTGTCTGCCTGTCAGGCTAGTTGACTGGCTGTCTGTGAAGCTTGGCCTCCTACTCCTTGACATTTTGCATAGCATGCAAATTGCTCTTGTAAATGTGAATTTTTCTCTTCACACTCATTGACATTTCCAATTCTCATGCACTCTATCGTCTGTCTCGTCTCGTCTGTTTCCTATTTTATAGAAATCTAGTTTGAATCTGCGCGAGTCTTCAACGACGGCCGGCAAGGACAAGGACAGACTGTCTCTTAACACCGACAGCAGCAAATACACACACACAAATACCGACAACGGTTTAGCTGGGGTGGTGGGCAGCGGTGTCGTTGCTGGGCCAGATGGTTTACGTTCGGCGCCGCCCACAGACGGCTTTAGGCGTATCACGGAGCATAGCAATGAGCGCGAGGATGCCAGTGACGCCTTACAACAGTGCATAACCGAGCTGGCCGCGTCGATTAATAGCAGCAGCAACGCCGCTGCCGCTGCCACCACCACCGTCAAGAGCAACGAACAAAAGGAACAGAAACAGCAGCCATCTGAGGGGGGTGTAGCTGACAGCATCGCTGCTGGTGGTGGTGGCGAGAGGGAGGCCAAGCCGCTGCGCAAGCCAACATCACAATTTGTCACCGTAATTGAGGTCAAGGAGGCCAAAGACAAAGACATCGATGATGCACAGTCGGGCAATGACACATCAACGCCGCCATCCACATTTGCCCGCTATCCGGAGCGTAGCAAGGCGGCTGTCGCAGAGCCCACAGCTCCGCCCCTGTCGCCCTCATTGACATCACCTGCCATGTCCGCCTCATCGTACGCTGCGCATCTCGAGGCCAAAAAGAAAATGCCACCCAGGTAAGTGTTTGCCACTTGACAGTGCGCCTTTTAGTGGCGTCCCTGACTATTATTTTTGCCCTACAGACCACCACCAAAGAACATACGAAAGGTGGAGCCGCCTACCATACCCAGCCAGCTGTCGTCATCGCCCAAACGAGACTCGCCCTATGCAGGCAGCACGATGCCGCTGCCCAGCAGCTCAGGCGGCAGCCTCTCTTCCACGGAGAGTCCGGGCAATTCGCTGGAGCGCAATATCAAGCCCTCGGATATCCTGCGACAGAAGTCATCCGAGAATCTAGAGTCCAAGTCCTATGTGGCCAACCGAAAGACCACTCCGGAGCTGGCCAAGTTTGCCAATAATCCAGAGCTCATGGAGGAGTTGGGCCGCAAAATGGGCGGCAAGTCCGATAGTCTGGAGCATGGCAGGCGTAGTGATGGTGTCGTTAGTGCATCTGCCACTGCTGGCAGTGGTGGAGGCAGCAGCAGCCTGGGACGGACACCATCTACGCCAGGTCGAGCCCTGACACCAGGTCGCAGCAATGCCAGCACTGTGGGCGCCTCGCCCACTGGTAGCCTCAGCAAGGCAGCCAAGCTGGCGGCAGCCGATAGCAGCTCTACAAGCAGCCTGGAGAAAAAGTCAAGAACCTCCTTGCATGCCAGCGATGCAGAGGGTCCAGGGGCATCAGGCTCGGCCAGCAATCAACGCAATGTTGGCTCCAAGGAATCGCTGGCCTCACAAGGCATATCGGAAGCTGTAAGTCATTTAAAGCAGCCTGGCGTAGAATATTCCGTTGCAATTTCTTGATTTCCCCTTTCTGTGTTTAGATCAAAAGCTACGAGTCAGTGTCCTCGCTTAGCTCGGACAGTGCCAAGGCTGCCCAACAGGCGGACAATGAGCCGTATTATGACAGCGTACCGCTCGATAACGGTGATGGCGAATACGTGTTCATGAAACCCGGCCGTACCGGCTCCTCGTCTAGTCGCGACGACCTGTCCACGCCGGGCAGCACGCTGCCCATGGCTCAGCTAAGCAGCCAGGCTAGCGTTACGGATCCCGAATCTCCAGGCCGCACCTCAAACTATGTGAACATTGATTACTTTCTTCAGTGAGTACAACTATCTATCACACAACCCAATCAACCATGATCATTCGCCACTCGCTACTCCCCTCAACAGTCAGAGCAACGAGACGCGATCGAGTTCATTAGACAGCGATGGCGAGTACGAGGGACCGCCCATAATGCGAACCATTTCCCAAGACGATCAGACATCATCATCACAGCAGACACCAGGAGCCTTACGCAAGGTACGTCCAACAGTTGCCAGTTACGTTTGGTTGTCTCATTTCAATTGCTCTTAAGCTCAGTTAGTCATAAGACGCATTTCCCAATGCTCCACACAGTTGTTCTTTCGTTTTGCAATTATTAAACGATTTGCCAAGTTTTTTTACTAACCAAACAAAGGAGCTTAAAGTCAACTGACTGCTTAAAGCCTAAAGACTTGATTCATAGCATAGTGGACTGATAACTCGTTGTTGAATTGCTTTTTAAATATCTGCACATTGAACAATCAAAGATTTATATCCACGACTACAATCAGTAGAGTAGAGCTGCGTCATCTTGATGATCCAATGCTGCTATGCGAATCAAATCTTTAATGCGACATTGCATTTGCTGTTGTAACGCAGAGCAGCTGACTATCATTACTCACTGTTGTAACAACAGCGCTCAAGTCACCCAAATGGTTAACTTTCCAACGATAGTGTGCAAACATCTCTCTCATCCAATGACTAAGCTCACGTCTAAGCATTAAACACTAACATATGGGGCAAGCTTGGCTCATCCATTTGTCAGCGATTCCCTGTGAGTTGAGAGCATCGAGCATTGAGCATCGGACACGATAACGTCAACTAAATTAATTACATTAACTTAATCACGTTAGATAAAAACGTACTTTGTAGCCACTAATGTTTAATCTACTAACAAACTTTTATTTCTTGTCTACACTCTTCTTTCTTTTTTTTTTTTTTCCTCAACAGAATTTAGTTTCTGCGATACTTGTGAGTACCGATAATCAAAATATCAAAACCACTTAGTCTGGCTCTCACTTCTCAGCTTGCTATTTATTTATTATATATTTGTGTGTAGATAGTGAAGAGCTTTTTCCCTTTTAAATGTTAAATTTTGTCTACTTTAATGTTTATTGCATTATTATAAATTATTTACAGACTCTCTGCAAACATTTGTTACAGATATAAGCGATGCTTTGATATATCGCGCACGATAGTTGGTTTAAAAGCAACTTTAACGGCAAATACTAACCTGAGAGTTGAAAAATATCGACAAAGTGATTCAGAAGATCAAGATTTACTTTCCAGAACCAATGAAAGTCATAAAACTCGTCCAAAAATGGTTGCTTTACAATGTTTTCAAATGTTTGCAGAACTCTGTCTGGTCAAGTGACTGACTTGCTTTGAATGAATCCGCTTGTTCAATGTTATATGTCTGGTTCTATTCTATGTAGAACTTTTAATTATTTATATTTGTTGCTAAATTCCTTACGCACACAAACGCACAAATACACACGCATACACATCATAGTTTCACAAAAATGCAACAATCAGGCAAGAAGTTAATTATTTTTGTTTCTTTTTAAGCCGCATTAAATACGATTTCTCTGTAGTTTGTATATAAAATGAAAGGTTTCCTTCTTTTTTTTTTTATTTGTTGTGTATAGAAAAACTAAATCAGTAAAGTAGGTTTTACTTTTGCCTAAAAGGTTTAATCTTTCAGGGTCAGAAAGGTCTTCGATACGCCATTAGTCAGTTATCGCATCTGTCTTTGTCTGTCCAGAGAAGAACTATTAGAGGCAAAATGAATCTTTAAAAGTCTAGTTTAAGCAGTGAAAGGATTGTCTCTCTCTATCTAGGGAATAAACTGCACATATCCATGTATAAATATCCCGTTTCCACACACAGAGAGTTCAGCTTTCCTATTATATTAACATCTGAGCTCTCTAACTACTATAGTTCAGGGCGTTTACTGATCGCACACACATAGGTATACAGATACGGAAAACAGTCAAAGAGGTGCAAAAATCTTTCTTAGAGCTTCACTGACCTTAGCGCTTACTTTCTATTTGTAGAAAGTCTTCTTAGATTAGAAAGAGAAGGAACCTTTACCTTTCTCTTTACTGTAAACCGATTTAAACAGATTCTTTGCATACAACTTACCTTCTATGTTGTCCAATCGATCTAGGAAAACATGGCGTTTGGTTTTAAGTATTTTCTTGGTCAATGGTAACCGGTTGTGGACATCTTTCCTTCCCTTTCCATTTCGTGGTAACAGTAACGTCTCCAGACATCTATTTGTAGATTATTTCACACAGTTTATGTTTACAGTTTCCTGTTTGTTTTTCTGTGTTATTAGTTTGTTCAAATTCGCAAACTTTAAATATAATTCCTTCTTCCTCTCTCTCTCTATCCCTCTCTCTACGCTTTTGAACAATAAAAGGTTTCTGGAAATACTCGGGGTGCCAAAATACGTTCCATATTGAACTCTATAAAACAGAGCGAAACGATTTATGTGGATTGTCTGAGCATAATGATGCAAGTAAGTGCGCTCAGCAAGATCATTTTTCATTCATCCAAAGAGAGAATCGCAGAACTGATCTTTGTGGTTTTAATTTGCAGTACAAGAAAGCAATACATGCAACGTTAAGCACATCACAGCCTGTGATCAAGGAGGAGGAGGAAACGACGATTTTCTTCAAGATCGATGAACTGATTGAGGTACACAGGGCCTTCCTAGATGATCTGAACATCATTATTGCCCACGAGGGCGGCGATGTTCTTATTGGCGAGCTCTTCAAGCGGCTGGCCGATATGTTTGATCTGTATAGCGCCTTTCTGCATAACTACAGTCAGGCTATCGATACGGTTAAGAAGTGCAGCGCCAGCAATCCGCAGTTCAAGAAAACCGTATCGACAATAGTCGTTAATCGGCAGACGGAACAGTCGCTGACGCTGGAGGATCTGTTGCACAAGCCTGTGGCCCGTGTGCAGATCAATGCTCTGGTGTTTAACGATCTGCTGCGAGAGACGCCGCTAAATCATCCAGATCATCAGCCGCTGCGACAGGCGCAGAAGATCATTCAGATGTTCCTCAATCAGTTCAATGTGGTTAACCAGCGGCTGCCCACGGAAACGAATCGGACGCTGAGGCGCATGGTGCGCAACTCGTTCATTGTGGAACTGGTCGATGGGCATCGCAAGCTGCGGCATTTGTTCCTCTTCAACGATGTGATTGCCTGTGCCAAGTACAAGGCCCTGGGCAGGGATCGCATTGACTATGACCTCAAGTGGTTTATACCGCTTAAGGATATCACCGTCTACGAAGAGTCTGAAAGCGGTCCGGGTGCGGGGACCGATCTTAAGGAATCTAGTCCGGCGAACATATCGCTAGTGAAGCGCAACTTGCGCTTGGTTCGGGATCAGCTGACATTGGAGGGCAACGGTGTGCGCTCCAACGATAAATACCGACGCAAGCTGGCCGATCTTGAGTCACAGCTGGTCCTGGCCACGCCCAATCTGGTCCTGCGCCTGGGCAACAAGGCCAACAACAAGATCATGACCTTTTTCCTCAGTTCCGACTTTGAGCGCACACAGTGGATGGACTCTATAGTCTCACTGAAGGTAAGTTAGACGCCACTTGATGGTCGTCGAGGAACGATTGTCATCCTGTTGGTTCTCTATGTGCTTGCAGCAAAAGTGCAATCTACCTGGGGCAAGCAACATTAACTCACTGGAGATCAACGCCTTTATTGTGGCCATGCAGAAGGGCATGAAGACTGAAATGGGCTCCTATTTGATGCGCAACACCAACGATGAGAGCCTGCTGGTTGGGGATCTGCACATGGCCGTCCAGGGCCTAACGGGCCTGGAACAGATCGCCGATCTGTATATCTGCATTGAGGTGGACTCGTATGGTCATTACTTCCGCAAGGCCACCACCAAGATGATTTGCCGCAGCCAGACGCCGCTGTGGAACGAAAGCTTTATGCTTGAGCTCGAGGGCAGCCAGAATGTACGCATTCTACTCTACGAGGCCAAGGAGCGTCCACTCCTGCGGGCAAAGCACATAATCACGGTCAGTCAAAAGGTTGGCACATGAAAAACCAAATGAAACTACAAATTCTTGATCTTAATTCACAGTTGAGTCGCAGTTGGCTGACGGAGACGACACACAACCGCAGCATTAAGCTGAGCGAAACGCTGGAGCTGAGTGCCAGCTTCCGCTTTGTGCCCGGTGAGCTGTGCCGCGCCACCACCAAGCCAGGAGCGCTCTTTGGTGTCAAAATGAGTCAAGTATTAAAGTAAGTGAATCTGTCTCCTTAATCATGATGCGGTCATAACAATATCTCCTTACCTTCCTCCGTAGACGAGAGAAACGCGACATTCCATTCATCATCAGTGCCTGCATACGCGAAGTAGAGCGACGCGGCATGCTGGAGGTGGGCTGCTATCGAGTCAGCGGCTCTGCCTCTGACCTGGCCAAGCTCAAGAAATCATTTGAGTCGGGTAAGTGTTTTGGGGTTTCATTTTAAGCAGTTGGTGAACTAAATTGATCATTTATTTTGAACCCACAGATGCCTATGAAGCGGAACAGCTGTTGCGTGAGGTGGACATCCATTCAGTCACGGGCATACTGAAGACATTCTTGCGTGAGCTACCCGAGGCTCTGTTTACGGATCAGCTGTATCCGCGCTTCTTTGAAACATTCAGCGCCTTTAGCAATAACAATGAAGCCACACGGATCAATGAGCTGCTCAAAGTATTTGAAGAACTGCCGCAGGCTAACAAAGCATCGATTAATCTGATCCTAGATCATTTAATACGGTAAGTCAAGCTCAAGATGTTCAAATTATATCGATAAATTGCATTTGGAAGAGAATATATTTGCGTCAAGCGATATTTTAAGGCAAAATGTATGCATATCGATAACATTTTTCTATTCAGCCGCTTGACACAACCCTAGCGGACCGTTACTTAAGCTCTGTTTAAATTTTCCTCCTAAACAGAGTCCACGAACGTGAGTCGGATAACAAAATGTCGCTGCACAATCTGGCCATGGTTTTTGGACCCACCCTGCTGCGACCTGGACAGACACAGGTTAAACAAAAGGATCCACTGGCTGCCAGCACTGTTGATGCCATGGCCCAGGCGGGCATACTCTATTGTTTCCTGCAGGCTCGCATCAAGAAGGACTAAACGGCGGCCACTCTGCCTGCGGCTTTATTGATATTTTTTTTAATTATACCTACTATGCTTGGACAACGACCCAAACACAGAACAGCACAGCACACACACCACACACACCTACACATGCTCGCACACCTGCTCTAGCCGAGGAAAATATTTCACATATGAGAGACAGAGATGCCAGATGAACAAAACGTGCTTCAATGCTCATCCAAAATGAACTGCTTAGACGCACATACTTTGTATGTTTAGATGGAGAGTGTTCAAGTGTTCAACACTGATGCGACTCTTGCTTCCTTGCTCCTGGATTATATCCAAACCCCCCCTTTCCCCCTAGGCTTTCAAGCTTTATTTGCTCGTTTTTTTTTACTCCGTTGCTTAGAGTTGGTTGACTGAGTGGATTCAATTGCTTCTAAGATGGACAGCAGAATGGGGAAAATGGATTTTCACTTCCCCTTACCAACTAGAATGAGTTTTTCAACGTTAACTTTGGTCAAGCAGAATCAACCTATGAAAACGTTGAAAACTGTTTTACGGCTTTGTTTTTAGCTTTGAGCCCCTTGTATATTAAATTATAAAACAAAAACTAGAAATTACCAGATGCCTGTGGCCACCAGTTGAGCATTAAACTGTATACGAAAGAGATAGTGAGAGAGAGAGAGGGAGGAAGGCGCCAGCATCTGCAACGTCTAGGTGATTTCCAGTCTTTGCTATCAATATGCATAAAAAATGTATAAAAAAAAAGCAGGAAAATTAAATTTATCTTAAAGAATATATAACGCACACACACACACACAGAGCCCACACACATCAGCTGCATGCCTCGCCTCCCCCCCCCACTGGCCCCGCGTAAAACTATAACAAGCAGAAGAGAAGGAAGAAAATCTGCAAATATTTTCCACATAACGAGTACAGCGATACATATGCATAAAAAATGAATTAATATTTAGTAATATAAATATGAAAACATAAAAATATATATTTAACGACGATTACTAAACGAAATATCATTTGCCAGAGGTCCGATGTGTTGGCAGCGATTCAATTCACCCGCGCCTGTCTGCTTATAAAATTCTGTTTTTTTTTTTTTATTTTTCTGTCGTCTTGTTTTTTGTATTAATTATTTAGGTTTTATATATATATAAAATGAAAAGAAACTTGAAATAAAATATATTCTATTTAGAAGCGCGTTGTTTGCCTAGGAAAACTCAAGGGGAAACCAACGCTCCACCCTTATCAATGGGAAAAACACAGCTGCTGAGCTTTTTTCATGTTTATGCCGATCTAAGATCTGTCACGTTGCACTGAATCATTCCAATTCATCATCTCGTTTGTCAACCTCTCCATCATTATCATCATCATCGTCTTGGGCAGCTGGCAGGTTGCTTTCCACATCGAAGAAGGCGCGTCTGCTGCGCTTGGCAGCCGAAGTGGCTGCCTGATTGCCGCCAAACTTGTCAGCCGTCCGTTTGCGCAGCTCTTCCACATCCATCTGATCATCCTTGGATGCCCATTCGAGCACCAGGCGACGTCCATACAAATGGGTGCTCGCGCTCATGGCATCGAAGGCCCGTTTGGCATCAAATTTGTTTACGAAATCAACAAAGGCAAAGCCACGATGGGCATCCTCGCCGGCTGTCATTTTCTTGGGTATACGCAGGGACGTTAGCTCGCCAAAGACTCTGCAAGAGGTCAAGGAGGGATTAATCAGGTGGCCAAGGGGCTGGTGCCTGGCAGCTCTACTTACTTGAATAAATCGCGAACTTCCCGGTGCTGGGCCTGGAAGGGTATATTGCGTACCAGAATCTTGGTGCCCGTTTGCTTCTTCTGGGCAACTTGCCGACGACGTTCGCCATCCGCCTGGGCTCTGCAAAAGGAAACGATTGCTGCGTTGAGTTTGCTGTCAAGGATGAGTGGATACAACTTACTTGAGTATCCGATCGCTGCGTTTGAGCTCCACGGAGTTGCCATCGATGGGCGTGAACTGCATGGACTTGAGCACATGCTCGGCCACAGAGGCCTTTTTGAACTGGATGAAACCGTAGCCCAGGGAGTTCAACTGACGCGGATTCTGTGGATCCTTGCGTTTGGCTATCTCCACAGTGTGAATGGTGCCGGCATGTTTGAAATGAGCCGCCACTGTCTCCTGCACGGTCTTAAAGTTCAGATTACGCAAGAAGAGTGTTGTATTGGGCTCCGGTTCATCGTCGGCATCCTCAGTCAGAGACTCTGCCTGCGGCTGTTCAACAGGAGCTGCTGCTGCTGCTGGCTCTGCTTCCTCCTCCTCCTGGGTCTCGGACTTGGCTGCAATGGGTTCACCGCTGCGTGTCGTGGTAAAGATATTCTCTGGCGCCCATTCCAAGTAGAGTGGAAGGGTTTTGAACTTGCTGTAGGCCAGTTTCTTGAATGCCTGTCGTGCCTCGGAGGGATCACAGAATTCAATGAGGGCCGTGACACCGCTGGGCGGCAGGACCAGGCGTCCGATGGGTCCGTATTTACTAAAGAGGGGCATCAGGTCAGCTGTTTCGGTGGCAGCCGGCAGATTTTTGGCCAATATCACAGTGTTGGAACGTTTCTTGGTGGGCTCGTCGAAGGCACTGAGACGGACACCTTCCTCCTCGAGGAATCGCTTCATTTCAATGACAATTTGTGTTTCTCCGAGGGCCAAACGGACCGCAGCACTGCTGCCACCCTCCTTGGTATCAAGAATTCGCTCTTTGGACGTGTTAAATTGTTTGGCCAGCAAGTCGGCCACAGTATTGGCGCCCAGGAACAGCGTGTTCCAGCCAATGGCGTTCTGGGCATTCTTCTTGAGCTTCAGGGCCTTCTTTTGCTTGAACGTCAGACTGGCATCGTCCTCGTTGAGCTCTGCTGCAGCGGCGCCATCGAAATCCTTGGCGGGCAACAAGTGTAGCAGGCGGCCATGAAAATCAGTGCCGTCCAGTGCGTTGAAGGCCTTCAAGGCATGCTCTGGCATCATAAAGGTGGCCGTGCCGAATCCCTTTATCCTGCGCGTCAGCTTATCGACGGGCAGATTGACCTCTACGTGGCCGAAGGGTTCAAACAACTTCTTCAGGTCTTCCTCGGTGCTTGTGTAGGCCAGATTGCGAAAGAATATCCGACCTGATTCCGATATACTTTCCTCTGACTGCAGATTGTCCTGTTGCTGTTTCCATTTGGCATTGCCTGCCTTGGCATTGCCGTCAGCTTCACCCTGGCCGTCGCCGCTTTTGCTCGCCTTGGTCACCTTGTTCTTCTCTGTAAAGTCGGCGAAGAACACCTGCTTGCCTTTGATGAAACTCTTGTTCTTTACCATCGCCTTGGCCATGTCCTTCTCTGTCTTGAAGCCCACATAGCAGAAGCCATGCACCTTGGTGGGCAGACGCACTGAGTAGGGTTTGTGGGGCTTGAAGAAGCTGAGAACGTCCTTGCGCTTGAGGTTGTACGGCACGTTGTGTATCTTGATGGTGAACAGGTCCAGCGCAGGCTTCTGGGCTTTGGCCTGCTTTGTAGCGGTTGGCTTGGTCTCAGTGGAGGATTTGCCAGCCATCAAGGATTTCATGTAGTCCATATCGCTTATGGACATGTCAGCCAGCTTGGCCTGTGTGTCTTCCTCATGTTCAGGCTCCTGTTCCTTGTTATTCTCGCCATCGTCATCAACCTGTTCATCGGCATCGCTATCATCTTGACCAACTGTTGATGTTTCGTGAACATCGTCTTCCTGCTCAGAAGCCTTTTGCTCACTTAAGCCTGCATCGTTGGCCCACAGACTGCGCGTCCTGTCGTGCGCTTGTAGAAACTCTTGGAATTCCGGATCGTCTTTGTGCTTCCCCATGATTTCATCAATTTTATTGGGTTTTGCCGCCTTTGCCTTCTTGTCAGCCTTGGTCTGTTTGGCCGCCTTCAGCTCTGCTGCCTTTAACTTATCCTTATTGATCTTGCTGTCCTTGGCATGTTTACTCCACGATTGAGGCTTCGCCTCACTGCCCAATGCCGCACAGGATTCCACACGTATGCGGCTGGTCTGTATGCATGTGTTGTCGAAATGCTGAATGGCCGCCTGGGCCTCAGCCTCGCTGCTATAGCCAACGAAGCAAAACTGACGAAATTTGCCATCCGAAGTGTATTTTAGTTGCAAGTCTGTAACAATTCCTTTGGTTTCAAATATCTGACGCAGTTTATCCTCAGTAATCTGTAATATGTAACGGTTAGTTTGTGTTGCACACATCTTGGATTATTTTCTTACATGTTTGGGCAGCTGTTTAACTATAATTCGTGACATTTTTATAAATTAAATCTCTTAAAACTGATTTAATTCAATAAAACCGCATATTTGTTTACAATTTTCAAGCAGCACGTGTGAATGCCAGCGTTGCCACCTGGTTCGATTGCAGACATTACCAGCACTATGACAGCATATGTTTTTTAATGACGTGAGAAATTCGGCGGCAATTTAAATTTAAAAAAAATCAAGTTTATTTTTATTTTTTTTTTTATCTCTAATTTAATCTTTCATTAAAAAACACAAATCGAAGCATTAATTTTGTTATTTAACTCCATAACGACAGAAATTTTCTCTCAATATACATAAAGCACTTGAAAATCTCTTGCACTGCATAGATGTATATATATGAAGCCCTATGTAGAATGTATTTTGTACAATCCCAGTTTTTCATGTAAACACATTAGTGTTATCAGCTCTTGGTCTATGTATATATTAATTTTTAAATAACAAACATTGGACCATTTGATTAATCGGCAGCATCGATAACTGCATTGATACAAACGTGTACACACACACGCATGCATACATACGCATGCATGAGGGAGAGTTTGAATATTAACAGACGGCGGCAATTACCGTTTACTAAAGTCACCATGAGAAAGCAAACGAGAAATTGTAAAAATAAAAAAAGGAGAATGGAAATCATGCTGCATGGCGACGTCACTCATAAGTGCACTATTGCCATGCCTCTGTTCGATGAGATGGATTTCACAAGGGTTCAGCTTACAACCTTTGGAAGGCTATCAATCCACACATACATGCTTATATGCATACATAAACACATACGAGCAGACGGCGCAGTAGCACTAACAACTCTGATGATCCCCATCCCCGTGCGGAATTGCCGACGTTGTCGTCTTCCCATATAGAAATTAATCTTGATAACATTGAGAGCGGAGCGGAGCGCATCGCTTAGCGCTTGTTCAAGTGCGTTCATCGGCAGTCACAAAAATATATGATAAGACCGATTGATAGGGATGCTATAAAGCCGCTCGCACGACTGGGCAATGCTTTAGTAACATCTGCGGATTTCAACGTGTGCCAACCCGATCTCAATATCTCAGCAGGGCCAACGGGGGAAAAACCTTTATTCACCTTCCATCCATCCATTCACTGTTTTTCGGTTTGTTTTTGTGTCGTGTGATCGTGTGATCGCGTGAAAAGTCAAAGTTTAAATTAAAATGGAAGTGCCGCCCCCTTTAATACTTAAGCGACCTCTCTATGTGCCCAGCAAGACCCTAATGGGCCCAGGACCCTCAAACTGTTCGCATCGTGTACTGGAAGCCATGAGTAATCCCGTCCTGGGTCACATGCATCCAGAGTGTCTGCAGGTAAAAAGATTTTCCAAGTGCCAAATGACTTACAATCCCTGTACAAAGCTAGAAGCCCGTTTCTGCTGAAGATTAGAAAGCAGGAAATTAAAAATCCAGGTTTTTTAAACCTTGTAACTTCCGTATGGAGATAATCAAGTTCGTTTTATTACCCAACCAAGCTAAAATCAACTTCCTGAAACTTTCTTCTCTCCTTTTTATACCATTGCAAAGCAGAGATCCATTCACTCTATTGATTTGCATTCCTTAGTCGTCAGCAAAGAGATCTGTCATGACTAGCTCAGCGCTTTTGTCATCGTCAGCCTGCCACCAGGCGCGTATTGATTACACCGCTACGATAGCTAATCTTTCCATCTCCCATCTGGCATTTCTTTCTTATCACTTTCCACCCAGATCATGGACGAGGTAAAGGAGGGCATCAAGTACATTTTTCAGACGCTGAACGATGCAACAATGTGCATCAGTGGCTCCGGTCACAGTGGCATGGAGGCGGCTCTGTGCAATCTTATCGAAGAGGGCGACGTTGTGCTTATGGGTGTCACCGGCGTCTGGGGACATCGGGCTGCTGATATGTCCAGGCGTTATGGAGCCGATGTGCGTTATGTGGAGGCCAGTTTCGGTCGAGCCCTCACCCTGGATGAGATTCAGTTTGCCTTTGACACACACAATCCGCGCATCTTCTACATAGCCCAGGGCGACTCCTCTACCGGCATCCTGCAGCGAAATATCCAAGAGATTGGTGACTTGTGTAGGAAATACGATTGTTTCCTGATAGTCGATGTGGTGGCATCGCTGGGTGGCACCAATTTTCTAATGGACGAGTGGAAGGTGGATGTGGCCTACACCGGTTCGCAGAAGGCCCTCGGCGGTCCAGCCGGTCTGACGCCCATTTCGTTCAGCAAGCGCGCTTTGACCCACATTAGACAGCGTAAAAGCAAGCCAAAGGTCTACTACTTTGATGCCCTCTTAATTGGCCAGTACTGGGGCTGCTATGGCACTCCACGCATCTACCATCACACCATCTCCTCCACCTTGCTCTACGGACTACGCGAGGCGCTGACCCACTTCTGTGCGATGGGACTCAAGTCTGTGGTGCAGCGACACAGCGAGTGTTCCGCTCGCTTGCAGCTGGGCATTGAGGAGCTCGGTCTTGAGATGTTCGTACAGCGCGATGAGGATCGCCTGCCAACGGTTAATACCATCAAGGTACCCTTTGGTGTGGACTGGAAGAAGGTGGCGGAATACGCCATGCGCAAGTAAGTGCCAATCCCACCAGGAGCTAACGGTTAACTTTATAGTTAAACGTTATTTATATTCTCAGATATAATTTGGAAATCAGCGGAGGCTTGGGACCCACCGTTGAGCACGTCTTTAGGATTGGACTGATGGGCGAGAACGCCACGCTGGAGAAGGTGGACATGGTTCTAAGCATTCTACACGAGGCCATACAGAGCATTAAATTGCGAGCTGTGAAAGTGGAGCGTTGCAATTTATAATTTAAGTTTAATCAGAAATTTTGTTTTTAAATCAATTTAAATAAATTAGTTCAATAACCGTTATAATTAATGGAAAGTAAAAGCATTTAAAGGCGAAATCTTTGCTCGTGGACTCGGCTTATAGTGGGGGACCTGATTTAAAATAGAATTGCATAGCAAGGCAATCTAAGACGCATTTATTTGTTTTGATTTTATACCGATAAGAAACAGCTATATTATAGTCGGACGCGTTTACGTTTCAAAATTGATCAGCGTCGACCGCTCAACGTTTATTCTAATCAGACCGCCTTATTACATGGGCAGCATTCCAGCGATATTTATCGATTACACTTAAGGGCTAGAAATGTTGTTATCGAAATAAAGTCATTTGCACTCAATTTTTGTTATCAGATTGGATAAAAACACCAAGGAGAAAGCATTTACTTTGACTGCAAATTTTCCAGTTAAATAACACTTACAAGTTCTGGTTTTTATTTAATTTTATTGAAAGAAATCTTAATACAAATTTTTAAGTCTAAGCACGGCAGTTTTACAGCACTGCAACCAAGTTGACAGTTGCGACCAATTGGCAGCACTGTTTAATAACATATGATGGCCGTAGCACATGCAAAGCATTTTATCCCTAACTAAATGAAAGCGAGGCTTCCATTAATCGTTTTTTAAGCCCTAGCTAGTCCAAAATTCAGCTTGGAAATTGCCACAT
>JAWNPV010000014.1:0-77146 GCA_035078785.1 Collessia kirishimana
TATGAAAGAAACTTTGACAAGTACAGGTGCGTCGTGTGTGTGTGTGTGTGTGTGAGTGTGTGAATGCAGGCAGAATAGAAGTGGAAACAAAAACAACAAGAATAAAATATAAAAATTCCATTTCATTTGAAATGTGCAAAAGACAAAATCGAAGCAAAGACACAGGCAGCAGGCAGAGCGGCTGGCGACAGGCGGGAGGGAGGGAGGGAGGAAGGTAAAGTTAACATTTTATTTTGTTTTACATTTTTTCATTCTCCTCTCTTCTGGGTTTTGGCAATTGTCTCGTGTTCCGGCTGATAAAACACAAACGAGCAAATAATTTATTTTGCCCTGCCTCCTCCCTTTGCCACGCCCCCCCTTTCCCAGGCAGCACTCTGCTCTGCTCTCTGTGGCCATGAAATTTATGGCCAACTTTTAGGCAATTTCTCCAGCCTGATGCTGCTCGCTCGGCTTCACCATTTTGATTTTCCCTTCAAAACACACGAAATTTACACACTGCAAGCAATTAGCGCGCTGCGTTGAGAGGAGGCGGGTTGGTTGGTTGGTTAGGCGCCAGCGGCAGTGGCTGAGGAGGCAAAGGAGTTGGGGGAGATGGAGATGTATAGGCAGAAGTGCTGTGCCGCTGACAACTTTCGACAATTAAGTGCAACAACGTGACCAGCAAACACAAAATGCAATTCCGCTGCTTTAGCCCGGCAGGCAGGCAAAAGGGTTGTGAACAGCAGAAGCCTCGACTCGACTGGACTGTAAGGGGGCAGCTGAAGCTAATGATGGGCAAGTGAAGGGAGCAGCTTTCTATAGAAAATGAAAGGAAAAAGACGACAAGGGAAAGTGACTTTAACAAGCCATAATGAAAGGTTTCAATAATCCAACTGAAAGGCCACCGTTAACCTCTTGGTTTTTAAATCAAATGTTGCCTTTAACCACCTACCGGTTCTCCATTGATGTTCCTCTGAGGAGCTGGATGGAGGGAGGGAGGGAGGGAATCTGTGCCAAATGCATCGCCTTAATGAAGGTTGACAAATGTGTCGCTTTCAATTCGCTGCTCTGCTGTTTCGCCTTTCCGTTGCCGGCAATTGCTGCATCGCAGATATTTGTTGCCTGGAACGACGTTAATCATGCCAAGAGGCAGCCGCCCCACCACCGCCACCACCGCCTTGGCCTGGCCTATTCATGCTTACACATTAAATGCTGCCACCACCAGGCATTGCCATCGATGCTTTTACAGTGCAGCAGGAGCAGCAAATATATTTGCATGTCGATCGCAGAAAACAGTTGCAATTTATGCTTCTCGATTCCTTTGGGGCCTGGGGGCCGCTTGGCCAGGTGCCGTTGTCCCCGAAGCAGCAGCAGCAGCAGCAATAAAACTGTCAACGGTGTCAAAGCGACCACGTAGCCCAGTAGCAGCAGCTACCCGTTGGCACTTGCACTTGCAAAGGTTTCGCCACAAAAGTTGCTGAAAGAAAATGCAACGACGATTTATTATTCGGCTTTGGCTGACGCACCCAGTTGCCCCTGCTGCAGAGGAGGAGCACAAAGGACAAAAGCGAAGCCAACCAAGAGATTCATTGCAATGTGAATTTAAGCAGCAGCAACAGCAACAACAACAAAGAGCACTGCAATCTGCAAGGATGTGAAAAGCCAAGTCTGCCTGCCGCCGCAGCATTAGACTTTTGGGCTATGGAATATCAGCTCAGCCAGCGTCGTCCTAGTGGAGCGCATAGTTGAGCAGCTTAGACGAGAGCCAACTTCACGGAATGACTCATTAGTGCTTCTCCTCGTCAGGGCTCGATGGAGAAACAAAGCAGCAGCAGCAGCAGCAGCAGCGGCAGCAGAAACCTTAGCAAGACACAATGTAGCCTTTGCAGAATGAATGCAGTTGCCTTGTACCCTGTAACTGCCGGAGAAGGAACAGAGAAAATCCATCTACCCATCGGTTTTGGATAACCACTCAACATCATGTGAATCTCAGCAGTTATAGGGTATGAAGCAGTCGATGGTTATAGACTATCTACTAACCAATATGGGACTTGTAAATCTCACAACCTGATGAAGGAGGCCTATGGCGGCCAACCGAACCATCTACCTGCCACTGGTCTCTTAATACCTTTCAGGGCTCATTGACCACAAACCTGTGTGTGTGTGAATGGGTGTGAGTAGCCCGTCGAAGGTCTTATGATTTAGCCGGCAACCGCCTCTGCCTCTCCCATTTGCCTTTGGCAACTTTGGCTGCCTTTCAACGCCATTAAATACTACAATTTAAGCGGATTGCAACAAAGCACACGGCATGCCAGACAACTTTCAACAACCAATGTGTGTGGGTGGCTCCTCTCCTACTCACCGCTGTAGTTGTACTACAAAGTGTACTCTGTGGCAGGTGGAAACAATTGTAGAATTCCCATATCCAAGATTCAGGAGCCACAAACCACTGCGCCCGCCCACACGCGGCACGACGACTTGTTCTTCCACGTTACTGGGCCACTGGGAACTGGTTCTCCATTAACGTTACAACAGCAACAGCAGCAGCAACAAAGCTAACAATAATAGACGAAATTTGCTTGTTTGTTTGAACTTGTGCAACAAAATATTTGGCCAAAGCCAAGGCTGCATAGAGTTTTGGGCCAACTAAATCCTCCAGCCCAGCTCAGCTCAACCGACCATTAGGCCAACAGCAGCGCTACACTGAGAACATCCCCTCTGGGAGGAGGGATACGATGATGGCCGCGCTGACAAAGTGATCGCAATTTGTTAAACACAGCAGCAGCAGCAGCAACAGCATCAGCATGAGCAGTTGCAATTGCAGTCGGCGGTAATCGATACTCAATTAGTCTTTGCTAAGGTGCCAGAGGGGAAAACCAAGTGGCGTCCATTGAGAGATCCTCTCAGGCTGCATTTTAGTGGTAGATAGATTTCTCTCAGTGTAATCTGTATGGCTAATGCCAGTGCTGGCAGGACTAGGCGGTTGGGTGTTACTTTTTGTGTTGGGGTTTTACGATAAACGTAACGTTGAAATAAGTTTTGTTTGAGACTCCGTCCGCTTAGATTTAGATTCACAACGAGAGTCGGTCAAGAATCGAGGATTGTGCAAGTCCAGCAACACACACACTCGGACAGACAGACAGACAGGGGGAACATAAAACGCCAACAAGCAAAAACACTGACAACAAACACCAGCAAAGCAACAACTACAATGACAATCGGGTGGGGTGGGGCTGGCAGAGGAAACAAGCAAGTAGAACATGGCTTTTGGGTAGTTTTCATTTCATTTCGCCTTTTTGGCTGCATGTATTTTGACCAAATAAATTTTCCTAGCAGATAAATCACATTTTGAACCAACCAAGCAGGCAGTCAGGCAGGCGGTAGCATAGACAGCAGAATGGCAATGGTAGAGGGATTTTCCAGGGGCCACTGGAGTAAGCAGCTTGCCTGCTGACCATCAGATGAGTTAAAGAAAACAATTTGCCAGCGTAGGTGGTTAGCAAAGTAAGTGAAAGTCGTGTCCTGATGCCTCCCGATCTTGTTTTCTATTCAATTGTAGATCCTTCTGTGCTCTCATGCCATTGTCTGTTGAAGACTCCTTCAGGAAACTTCCCATTGCCGCCGTCTGCTGCTTGATGAGAAACAACTATGTTGTGTCCAACAAGTTGGGATTTGAAAACTTTACCATTTGTGTTTACATTTTGAGTAGCAGCAGCACCAGCAGCAGCAGCACATTTCACTTCTATTAGCTTCAACACAAGAGTTGAAATCCAGAGCCTGTCAGCCAGCCAGTCAGTCAGTCAGTCACCCTTAAGGTATGCAATAAATGTTCAACTTTTCACTTTGCCAACTCTCGCGACGACGAAACAAGAAGCCGCCCAGTCCAGTCAGGCACAGCAGTCGGCAGTCTCCAGTGCCTCTGACCACCAGCAGTAGAAGCAGCGGCAGCAGGTCCCCAATTCCTTTCTAACAGCTACTGAGAACAACCAGAGCCTATGCCCATCAGCCTGCGTGTTGGTGGGTGGGTGGTTGGATGTGTGTGAATCTAAAATGCCACCAGCCAGAGCCAATACACTGAGGAGTTATTAGTTAAGTTTTCAGCTTGAATGTTGGTTGCTTTGGGTTGAAGCCTGGATGTGGAACTGGACCTGCTACTGTTGCTGCTGCTGCTGCTGGAGCTGGAGATTGGAGCTGGTTTAGCCATTAAAGGCAGCCCAACCCGGACCTCTCACTCCCCTCCTATTCTATTTGCCATTTGCCATCATGATGCTGAGATTGAAAATTGTGTACAAATTCTTGGGGGTTTTTTTTCTCCTCCTACTTCTTCTGTTGTTTTCGTTGTTGTTGTTTAGTCTGCTGACTTGTTTTTGGACCAGTCGGGCAGGACTTGGGACTATTTGCACAAAAAATATTGATTGTTGCATGTAAATTGACTTAAATATGGCTCGGGTAGCATCAGCATCAGCAGCCAAACACCCACCCACCCACATGGACAGGCGATTTTATCTGCTGGTAGTTGGCATTGATGATGTTGCCATTTTCGGGGGTTTTGGCCACACAGCTTCTGCTCCCTGTATCGGGAGTGGCGGCGCTGTGTTGTGGGTTTACACTGAGCTTGGGTAACCTATTGACTGACTGGGCAGGGCAGGGCAGGCTGCTGGGTTCAATCCCTGGTTGTCCTGCTTCCCCCGCTGCTTCTCAAGGGCACAAGTTTAGAGTTTCCCCATTGGGCATTTGGATACCCTGTTCGGGGGACGGGTATATTAATGATGCATTTTTCGTCAGACATTAGTCGTATTGCCAGAGTATAAATTTCCATTTCAAGGAAACATCAACATGGACAGTGGGGCTTGCCTATGACCTCCAGCTGCCCCCTTCAGCCGCCTCCCTCTTTGGCTGCGGCTATCTGTAGTTAAATGTTGGTTGCTGCTGCTGCTGTTGCTGTTGCTGCTGTTTCTGTTGCTGAAAACTTTTCAGCTGTAAACAGTTGGCTTTGGCTTCGTGCATTGATTTATACTTTGCAGCGTGTGCGGGGGTAGGAGGAAGAGCAACCCGTAGCAACTCAGTAGCAGTTTGTGTTCTTGCACCAATTGGCAAATGTGTTAGTTCCCCCCCATAGTCGCTCCTCCTGCTCTTTCTCCTTTAGCAGCAGTAGCTTGTGCTATGGCTGCAGCTATAATTCGATTAGATTTTGTTTCAGATTACAGATTCAATTTAAATTTCAATCATGAATTGTAGCTGTGGACTGCAGACGACTGCAGAGTGTCGGTGGTGGTGGGGTGGGTGGTTGGTTTGGCCAAGCATTATGGTTTAGGGTGGTCGGTCTGCGTGTTTGCGGTTTGATTTGGATTTTATGCTTGTTAACACATCGTTTGCCTGATTTTTTTTTCTTGGTGTTTTGTTTTGTGCTTCCACTCTCCTTCAGCTTTAAAGCTTTTTGGCAAATGCAATTCATAAGTGGGAAAAGGCGGAGGAGAAGCGGAAGGCGGAAGCCATCGCTTGGATTGGATTGAAGGGCCTTTCGGCAAATCCAATCAACTAACAATCACACAAGGCTGGTGTTGGTAGTCACCAGAGTGTCACCAATTTACCGCCACCAACGAGCCGCCGAAACCATCACCTGGCGGCAGGAGGCCTCCTGGATCACACAGGATAACGGCGGGACACGGCAATCAAAATCGAAGCAGAAACAACAAAGTAGAAAATGAAGCCGAGCGAGCGACAATAGCAGGGAGGACTGTGCACCAGGACAATAGGACAAAGGCCAACGTCGTCGTCGCTGCTCCCACCGCCGCCATTTCCGCCTCGTGACCGTAGCAGCTGTCTATGGCCACCTTGGAGCACCGACAGCCGCCTCTCTCCGTCCACCCGGCCGATCGACCTGCTTCTGCCTTCTTTCTCATCGTCAAAGTTAAATTTTGTGGAAAAATGCATTCATGTGCATCGAACAGTGAATCCGATGGAGCCGTTGCAATGTTCCTTCCACTATCATCTGGTATCTGGTATGCGTGTCTCCCCATGTGTGTGTGTACGTGTGTGTGTCGTCGAGTTGAGCTTCCTACAAAGCTCATTCACACATCCGCTCTTAGTATTTGAAGCAACATTTTTATTTTCCTCCTATGCACAGTGGTTGAAAGCCGCTTGAAACTTGGCAAAACCCTGGGTCCCCTCACCTGTCGTCTGCCTGGGTATTCAAATCCCCGATTTATTTAAAATCTCAATATCTGAATCGTTGTTTGACAACAAATTGGAAATATTTTCCACCTCTGAAGGCCACTGTGTCGCCGTTGCTATTGGCAATATTCCCAGGTCATGGAAGATGCTCTCAGACACATATGTGTGTGTGTGTATGTGTGTGTGTGGCTGTGTGTGAACTATATATCGACAAGCGATTTTCACTTGGTGGTGCTGTGATGGTGGTATGTGGTGGGCCGCCGCCACCGCCTTTGGTTATTTAGTTTTGGACCGACTGGCTGCCATTGACATTTCCGCGGAAGTATTGAAAACATATTGAAGGCTATAAATCTGCTTGCTGTCTGCTGGCTCCGCTTGTCCTGTCCTGCCTCTGCCCTTGCCTCTGTCCCTGTACCACCCTGTCCTGCTGGGTTTTAATCAGCACAGCAGAGGTGACAGCAGCCTGCGACATTGGCAACAGCAACAAATGGCTGCCCGTCAATAAAGGCGGCTAAGGAAAATGTGAAGCCAAAATTTGTCCTTTTGCTTCCTTGCATGTTTCTCTCTCTCTCTCTCTGTGCGTGTGTGGGTTGAACATGGGTGTAGTTCCTATTTAGAGCTTCGCCAGGGGTTAAACAACTGTGTTGATCGGTTTGTTTATTAATATTTTAGAAAATTTTAGAATCAAAGAGTCAACGTCTCTGGGCTGCTGGTGTATGCAAGGGTATGTGAGCTTCAGCATGTGGGGCAAACGCTATTGAAAGAGCATAAAGTTTCTTTGATGGAAGCTGCTGCATTGTTAAACGACACGAAATGTATTGTCAACGCAACTGAAACCAGAAATTTGTCAAGCCAACGAAAACGCGAACGGATGAATATGGATGTTCCTGGTCTCCTGGACTCTCCATAGACACAGTTTATTATCTAGCACAGAGAGAGAGAGAGAAAGAGTGGCAAAGTGGCAGGCAGGCAGGACAGGGCAGGGCAATCAATGAATTAGATAAATATTTTCACAGCAAATGGAAGGTAATGAAAGCTGCTCAGAGTTGCTGCTTCTGCTGCTGCTGCTGCTGCTCAAAGAAGCCAAAAATCAAACAACCAGAAACTCAAGTGCATGGCAACGCAGCAACAACAACAATTATAATAATGATGATGATGATGATGATGATCATTGACCAGTGGCCAAGCAAACCACTAGCAACAACAAAGGATTCTGAATTGGTTTGGCATTGACTTGGCTGGGCTGCGGTTGCTGGTAGCTTGGGCATTGGACACTGGACACTGGCTGTTGGCCAACAGCTGATAGCAATTGAGGTTTGAGGACAATTAATCAATCGAAGGACCCAACTGACCAAAAAGTACAAACGAAAGCAAAAGGATGGGGGGAAACGGTTTGAAGGCCAAGGAAACTCAGCCACCAGTCTATCAGCATCACCCTCTACCTTCACCCTGTCTCTCTGTGGTTCAAAAAATGTAAAATCCAATTAATTAAATTAGATTCCGTGTTGTAGTCTCGAGTGTTTGGAGACAGGAGACAGACAGAAAGGATGACTAAATATACATGCGATTGCCATGCCAAGGATGCTGAGAGAGAGAAGCTCGAATGGGGGAACCGAAAGCTGGAAGTGGCAGCCATGATTCAGGATTATGATGACTGCCAATCTGGATTTGTGTTTTCTACTTTAAATCTCTGCGAGGCGAGCTTGGCTGGTTGATGTGCAGCTTGTGCAGCAGCTCTGGGCTGGTGACTGGCGACTGAGGTTAAAGTAATGCCAAGTGGCAGGCTGAACACTCGGCCTATTTGAATGATAGATGGGTCGACACACACAAACACCCACGCAGCCACACACAGTGAGACAGTGAATGGTACAGTGAAGCCAAACACAATGTATTCGCCTGGCAGCGCCAAAGGAGAAGAGAATAAAAGGACCAAACCAACGACGACGACGACGACGATAATAATTGGCGAACGAGCATGCATGACATATTATTCATTTCGCTTGAAATTGACACAACCACTTGGGGCAACAATAACAAGCGCCATTATTCATGCAACAGCAACAGCAACAGCAGCAACATTGCCTGCCGCATCCAGGAACAGGAACAGCAGTGGACAGGGACACGGGCACGGGCACAGTCAGTTAGACAGTCAAAGGAAGAGACAAACAGACAGAAACAATGAGTCGGAGCACAAGACAAAGCGTCAAAGATTTTCTCCTCTGGCTGGGCTGGCTGGCTGCTCACAATATCTAGAGTTGTTTGCCGGTCATGTTGAAGACAAAAGACCAAAACGCAGTCGAGGGAGGGAAGAGATGGGAAGCCAGCTGGAGAGCGTGGGTGGTTAAGCAAAGCAAAAACAATATGTTTCCTTTCCAACTGCCGTTACCATTTCCGCTCTTCCGCTTTCGCCATTTAAGCACAAAAAGCAAAACAAAACAGCAGCAGCAGCAGCGAAAATATAAATAACGATGTGGAACTGCCATACAGACCAGCCAGCCAGTCAGTCAGATGGATGTAGGATGAGTGTAGTGGAGTGGAGCTTACAGTGGACATTGGGGATACAAAACAACTGAAACTTTGGCAAAGCCAAACACTGCTGGGGGTGAAGGATATGAGCAACGTTCCCACGATCAAAACAACGAATTTCCCCTCACACAATAAACTTTAATCTTTGCATATCGATCTGCTGATCAAATTGGCAAACAATTTGCAGTGCTGTGAGCCATAAAAATTGCCGAGATTTCGCCTTGACATGCTTTTGGGTGAAAATGTCTTATGGTGGGTGGATAAGTGCCTAGAATTAGGCTATATAGAATGCCAAGCTATGAGCATATGAACCCAACCAACACAGCACAGCATAGCACAATCGTTGGAGCCATGCCCATGGGCATCCAGGGAGGAGGGGGGAGGCCGCTCTGACTATGCGGCAAACAACTTTGAATGAATGGCGGCGTTGGTGTCGAAATGCTCATCCAATAACAGCCGCAACCTGTCCTGTCTTGTTGTATTTGCGGATGTCATACCCTGTATGTGTGCGTGTGTATCTGTCTGTGTGTGTGTGTTGGTTTGTCTATTTAACTGGCAGGCAAACATATATAGTGAGATAGAGCTTTAGCAGCCCAGCAACGGACGGAGCCTACCCACCACCCACCACCCACACAATCACATGTAGAGACAGCTGCGACTCTCTGGTGTTGCTATTGCCGATGCTGTTGCCTGAGCCTGTCGAGTTCTCGACTCGGGCTATTGACAAATACGCAATTGACAGTTTGCAGCACGTAGGACACAGCATACAATAACATAACAGGCACGAACACTGCCATCAAAAGCAACAGCAACAACAACAGTAGCCACCCATCCAGGACACAGAGGATTGCAGAGACTGCAGAGGCGGAGTGAGGATTGTGGCTGCTCCGGGCAGGTCTGTTTGGTACTGGTAACGACGGCTCCCACCATCAGATCCTTGGATATCCTTGTAATAGTTGACATTACAGACGCGCCAGGGCAGGAAATTGATGGCAGCAGAACAGAGACAGAAAGAGACGACGACAGAGCAGAGCAGAGCAGCGCAGGCATGTAAATGGCAGCAGCAGCTGCTTTCAGCTGCTTTTTATTAACTGCTGCAAAGCTTTGGCAGCAAACAATTAGCAGTCACTGTGCGGTGGTGGTGGTGATGTGTTCTGTCTGCCGCTGCGGCTGCTGCTGTGTGAAAACTAAACTGTAACAGGAAACTTGAGTTGAGGAGGCATCTTTTTGGCGGCGTGTGTTTTACTTCAATTTCTTTGCTTGTTATTTGCCAGGTCCTGCCTCCCTCTCCCTCTCCCTCTCCCTGCAGTCGCTTAGTCATCTTTTCGTGGTTGGCTAACCTAATATTGTAGGTTGTGTGCAGCCCCAAAGTTCAAACTTTCCCCAACGCTTGCCAAATTTATGCTTGCACACACACAGTGAGAGACACCCACCCACACACATACACACACTGTCGGTTGAGCAAATAAGTATGCTACATAAATTGCTCTCATTTTGTGCAGGACAAAGTTTCCAGCAATTTGCCTTTTTGCCCGTCGCATCGTGACCCAAGTAAAAGTAACTCAACTCGCCCTCCTGCCCGCCTACCTGCCCACCTGCCTGACTGCCTCATGCAATCTCCAGAGCTCAGGTGTCAACTTTTTTGTGGCCCAAGTTGTCGCCAAAATCGTGATGAAAATTATTTCAACTGGAAATGGGAATTGAAATTGGAATGGGAATGGCTACAACTACAACTACAACTACAACTACAACTACAACTACGACTACAACTATGGTTAAGTAAAGTGTAGAGCAGACTAAAGTTGTGCCCAAGTAAGGACAACGATGTCCCCCAGCTCGAAGACCTTCAATATCCCTGCCGAATTGCAGTTGCTGCTTGATCGATCCATCCAATTGTAATCTCTGGAGAGAGGCGGCTCTGCAGCTTGTTAGACCAACTAAACGTTTAAAGAAAAATGTTTGCCATCACGTTAATGGATTCGCATTGATTTTGGTTCTCACAATACGACGCGCTGATTATATAGACTCCGATAGCCGGCCACGCCTACCTCCTCCACTTGGAGGGTTTGATGAAATGAATCTTGTATTTGTGGACCGATTCGACTGTCGCGCCGCCTTTGTTTGGCAAATTGAGTGAATTCAGTTGAACAGAGCAGCTCAAGACTTGACTTGGCCTCTCACTCACTCTCGCTTGCTCGTTGTCAGTGTCACGCCCATTAGCGCTGTCAGCTGTAGGCGTCGAGGCAAAAATATGATTTCATGTCAGGATTGTCGTGCGTGTGTGTAGAAATGAATATTTGAATTATTGTTGTTGTTGCTGTCCGACTACGTGTTTTTCTCCCCTGACTACTCTGTGTGTGGGTATCAGTTAATATCTCTGCCTGTGTGTGTGTGTTTGCATGTAAGCGAGTTCATAAATTATAGCAGCTTCCAGGTATATAGATACCCATATACATGGTATGAGAGGACAAGGACTAGACCTGCCCTCTCCAAGCGTTTATACAGTTAAGTGTTGGGGTAGATTGGAGAGGGAGGGAGTTGAATCAGCCTTAGAGAGGTTTCGAAGACAGTTTTCCTCATGCGAAACTTGATTCAGCGGGTTAAAAGAGAGAAGGCAACCCTACTTTGCCACAATTGATCGCAGATATTCACACCACAAATGATCGCTGTTTGGTCTGCCTGCTGCCTGTGCTATGGTAGCTTGAAGCGTCCAGCGTCCACTAAGCTGTTTCTTCTTCAGCACAGCCAGGGACTTCCAATGTGTAGTGTAGGGTATAGAGAGGGCTGCCAAGCTAACAGATGTGCTTGGCTAATAAGTGTGTCAACTTTTGGTTTCCCTCTTCCTCCTTGACGTAGAACCTGAGCTGAGTTCGTTCGTTCGGCATTGGCAATTGAGCCGTCATCGTCATCTGCTTACTCATCATCAGTTTTTGCTGCCTCTTCAGCTGCGCTCCTCTCTGTGGCTCACAATTCCATAAGTTTTAATGTTTCAACGGTAGAACTATGTGCATCTCTTTCACACTTGCCAGTTGGCAGGTGTCAGGACTGGCAGAGTTTCCTTCTGTTTCTTTGTACTGTGTGTTGTGTGTGTGTGGTGTGTGTGTGTCGAATCACTTAAGTTTGGTTTTGTTTTTCAGTTGGCAAACTTGCTTTGAATGCATAATAAGCGCCAGGCCCGTTAGCTCTTGGCGGCTTCTCTTGGTTGCTGGCTGGCTGATGAGGGGGCAACGCCATAGCTATAGGCGGGGAAAGGAAACAGTTTATAGCTGTTGTTGCTGTTGGCGTTGTGCAATATTTATATTATGTTGAGTGCTGGCTATTAACTTACACCGAATGAACGTGAGACGTGAACTCGGGGCGTATGAGTGATAAATAAATGATGTCTGCCTGCCTGGGGCTCCAGCACAGGCCTAGGTTAGGTAGACATTGGCAAATACACAGGCTCAGGCTCTCCTCTCTCTCTCTCTCTGCTCCAGGGTCGCTTGCTGCCGCCTGTTTTCGTATTCGAAAATAAATTAAAAACTTTTTCAATTGCATTTCATATTGGTTACCGGGGAATATTTTCGTCTTACAGCGATCAGCTGTCCTTGTCTACACATGCAGGTCCTGGGCTGCTGTACTCCCCATCCTCTAGCTCTCTCTGTGTGTGTGTGTGTGTTTCATCGTCTCCTGCCATCGAATAAAAATTCAATTAAGCTTATGAGAACGTGAAGTGGCAAAAATTTAAAGCATCATTAACACTTTGAATAACGCGTTTGTGTGTGTGTGTGTGGGGGGGATGGCTGGGTGTCTTCCCCTAATGAAATGAACAGGTTTATGCCTCCGGTGGTCTTTAGGAATCTTTTGCCTTAAACTCTAAGGAGGTTTCAAGACCTTAAATATGTCAAAATATTTTTTATAATTTTTCCCATTTAATTTCTTTCAGATTCAGGCTTTTCCATTGCCCAGGAGGCGAATTGTACGACGCTGCTGACGTGCTGCCCCAGCATCATGGAGACAGTCAGTCTGTCCTTTCAAGGAGCTCGGAACAGCCCGCCAGCCATGATGATGCTGCCATTGTATTGGCTAATTGATATTGTAGTGATGGCATTTAGTGCCTCAAGCAGCAGCAGCAGCCTCCGACATCATAATAAGCCCTGAACAACAATGGGTTTCTGCGTGTGAGCAAATACAGTTAACGTTGCTGGCCACAAAGGACAAAGCCAGCAGACAAAGGCCGCGCTGCCTGCCTGCCAGCAACGTCAGAGCGGCAGTGTAAATACAGCATCCTGTCCAGGCTCGTTTCGTCCTCCTTGAGATTTGAAAAACATTCGTCTTCTCACAACAATGAACTGCTGAGACTGGTGCAGCCAACACTCACTCACCCAGTTGGCTGCAGCTGGCGATGTATGCAACCAAGTGAAGAGAAGGAGGCAGCTCAGCCCAGCAATTGGCGATGCCATCACCAGGAAGCAGACAGCGCAGTCAGCCGCCTCCATTGCTGCTGCGATTCTTGAGAAAAAAAATATCAAAAGTTGTAGAAAAGGCGGAAGACGGAAAACGTTGCCAGCGAAAGGATAACAGTGATGGGGGCGGGTAAGTGAGTGAGAGGAGGGTTGAGAGCAAAAAGACGAAATGACACTACAATTCCGCTTTGGCTTTGTTAGTCAGCAATTGTTTTGGCCCTTTAACAATAACAACACGAACAAGAATAATTGTTGCTACTTTTTTCTTCTCTCTCCTTTCCGTAGAGTATCGGAGAGTCACGTGGAGCTGGGAGCGAGCAGCTGAAAGAACGAAAACAAAAAAGATTTAAATGAGAAATGGAAATCATTGAGTCACTAGATGGCTGAAACGATGTTTATGTAAGTTGAAATGGATTCAAGGGAAGCAATGCGATTAGATATAATTTAATGAGTGCTGGAGAGCTGCTCTCCTGCTCTCTCTCTCTTGCTTTCTTTCTCTGAAGAGCATCACACCTGCCTGTGTCCATCTAGAGTTGCTTTTCACACATTTTCTAGCCTTCATATATAAAATTTTCCCTTTAAATTGTTTATTTTTTGGGTTGTGAGTTTTCTTTTTATATTTTTTCCATACGAGCTGAGAAGTGTAGAAAGAGAGACACCCAGAGAGAGAGAGAGAGAGAGAGAGAGAGTGGAGAAGTAGATGCCTTAACAAGCAAACAACTTTGCTCTGCGGCCTTTGTTGTTGTCTATTGTTGTTTCCTCTTCTGATGCTGTTGAAGAGCGAGCTTAGCAATAACAACAAGAACAACAGTAAAAGCAACAGCAGCAGCAACGGTACCAAAAACTAAATGTAATTTTTACCCTAAGGACATCAACTAAACAAATACACAATGCGGAAGGAATGTCGAGCGAGGAGACAGAGAGAAAGCTGTGTTGATGGTGTTTTTAGTTCGTTTCGTTCTTCACTTTTCACTTAATCATGCTTCGCTGTGTTTGTGTGTGTGTGCGTTTGCGTATTTATTTGGGAATTTTTTTTCTTTAAATGCTGCTGTAATAATTATTTATTTATTTCATTTAAAAAAGCAACATGAACCGAACCGAACGGAGAGTTTTGCCAACTCACCTAAAAGTCTGCTACAATTCTATTGTCTAACGGCATAACAAACTACTCCAACACACACACACCCACTCACACAAATACACCAGCCAGCGCACATGCTGCCAAATAGTTTTCTTTTGCTTTTTCTCCACGCTTCTAAAATTACACCCAAACACACACACACACACAGAGGATACAACTGTGAGATACACAGATACTTCAACTTGTAAACTATTCCTTTAATGGTGTAGTGTAGTGTGGGGGGGATGAGTAAGGAAAAATAATAGGAAAGAAAATGTTAACAAAAGAGTCGAGTTGCCCTTGCCCTGTTGGCTGGCAGAGTGAGTGGAGGTGGAATGGTAGGTTGAACCTAAAATGTTGACCTAAGCTTGGCTTACAGTTTGTCATAAAAATTCTTGTTGACAGTTTGTTGGCAGGTGAGAAAGTTGTCACCTGGACACCGCCACCGCCACAGCAACACAATTTAATTTAACAAAACCTGTCCAACCGTTCAAGCAAAGTCAATTGAAATTTATTTAAAGTTTCGCCGACTCCCTGAGAATCACCTACGCTGGCCTTTGCCTGGCTGATCAGCATCTCTCTATACACGATCGCTTAAACAGGTTCCGACCTCTATGCGTCATCAATTAATCAATTTATGGGGGGGATTCCCCGTTCGCTTGGCTTTTAAAAAACATTTTTTATTTGTTTATCATACGATACAAGGTAATAATAAATTAATTATTTTTATTTTATACACTTTAGATAGTTTAAATAATTTTTTTTCCTTCTTTCTTTTGCTTCTTTTTATACATGAGGCATGAAAAACATGAATTTGTTGGCAGAGAGGGAGCTCAGTGTTTGAGGGGAAAAGGGGGGCGGATAGCGAAATTTCTCTTTGTTGGTTGGTAGCAGCTTCTTTAGTTTTCGTGTTTAGCAATGTTTTTTCTTCTCTTTTTCGTTGTTTTTGTTGTTTTTCCCCCCGCGACTTTCCTCAACACTTTTATATGGCAACTTTGTCCGCACGAGAAAAAAAAAAAAATTGAATAAAAATAACATAAGCAAGTGAGGATGGCTGGGCTGTGAGGATGGTAGTTGGATGCTTGGATGCTTGGATGCTTTGGATGGAAAATCATGAGCATGAATCGGCAATAAATATGAAGAAGCGGGCGGGGCGCGCAATAGAGACAACGATGGCGTCGTGGGTGAAAGGTGAAGTGTGTTGTTTGGATGATTGCTAGATGACCGCTTGGGACGATCCCATAATCTAGTGACTGATGACTTAGTGCTTGGCCGCCTCCTCATCGATATCGGCCGCCACAATCGGTTGGATTTCCTTGACCTCGGCCTGTAGTTCATCCTCGTCGTTGGGCAGAACGCGCACCTCAACGCGATTGCTGCCCGAGGTGGCCGCTTCACCATGTTCCGACTGTTGATCGTCTTCGGACTCGTGTTGCTCGTCGGATCTGCTCTGGGCCTTGTGGTTGAAGGGCAAATCGCCCTGCTTCTGCTGCTGGGGCTGCTCAATGGCCGTCAGTATGGACTGCAACAGGCCTTGCGACAGAATCTCCTCATGGTTGGCAGCCTGATCGTTGGGCGCCACGTTACCGCTGCCGCCTAACTGCACCTGGAAGTTGGGTCCCGGCTGCTGCTGATTGGCTCCGTTGAGCTGGATGCTCTGCGACTTCTGGGCCGAAATCACATTAAGGCCGTCGAGGCCAGGCAACTGCTGGGGATCGGTACCATCAGGCAGTGCGGCTACGGCGGACTTTTGTGAGGCATAGCCTGTGTGATCAAAGTCAATGTCGTTGCCCGAAGGTGGAGGACCGTAGCTATCGGCGGGTCCGGCTAAGAACTGAGTGTGTTGCTCGGCCACGGGGATGCTCTGTGCTATGGCGTTGTAGGCACCCGAGGAGGCAGCCGATATGCTGCCGAAATGTTGCTGTTGCTGCTGCTGAGGCTGAGGATGCTGCTGGTGCACCTGGTAGCCAGAGCTGCTGACTAGATTCGGTCCATGGCCGCAATCGTGGATGATCAATGGCTGCTGCTGCTGTTGCTGCTGCTGCTGGAAGTTGGGCTGCTGGTTGAAGCGAGGTGCCTGGTGGGGCAGCGGCAGGCCCTGGGACTGAACGAACTGATGATTGAACTGCGAGGCGCTGTGACTGTTCTCCACGTGGTGGTGTTGGTGGTGCTGCTGCTGGAAGAAGACACTGGGCGGCGGCGGTGGGGGAGGCAGATACTGGTTAGGCTGCTGGGCAGGCGGTGGAGGTGGCAAATACTGTGGCTGCTGAGGGGCAGGTGGCAGGTATTGTGGCGGTGGTGGTGGGCCAGGTGGTCCGTATTGCTGAATGGGCTGCGGGGACTTTTGGTGACCAAACGAGCTGGCAGGCTGTTGCTGTGGCAATTGCTGCTGGACAATCACCTGCGGTGGGGGTGGTGGTGGTGGCTGGTACAGAGCCTGGGGAGCAGGTAGTGGTGGGCCAGCTGCAGTGCCAGTCGGGGGACCGCTCTGGGCAATCTCATGGGCAGCCGGGGGAATGTAGGTGGGTGCCTGCTGGGGAGGTTTGACACCGAACTGGTCGAGATGCTGGACGGTGGCACCAATCGATTCCAACAGCCCTGTGGGCACAGGCGGGCGATAGGCCACTGGCTTGTTGGGCTGACCGGCGCCGTGTTGTGGGAACGGCTGGGGGTTGCCCGACGGCGGTGGTCCGTAATGGATGTTCACATTCGATTGGGAGTGGGAGGAGTGCGAACTCGATTGCGACTGGCTGCTGGTCAATGCGGCAAAGTGTGGAGGTGGTGGCGGTGGGGGTCCATAGTTGCCGCCAGGTGGTGGTGGCGGTGGGGGTCCGTAGTTGCCGCCGGGTGGTGGTGGCGGTGGGGGTCCGTAGTTGCCACCAGGTGGTGGTGGTGGCGGAGGTGGATGTGCACCTGGGCCGCTGCCAATTGTCTGATATTTCTGGGCATGAACAGATCCTGGGGCAAACGAATCAGCTGGCGGCTTCGAGTAGGAATCATCAATGGCAATCTAAGGAATAAATGGAAAACACATCAGTTGGCCACATCATCAACGGACGGACTGTGTAAGATTGACCCACCTGTAGTGCCTCTGACTCGATGGAATTCAAGTGACCGTCTAGGCCGCCGATGCCAGGACCCGTTATAATGTTGGCACCATCACCGCCCTGTAGGGCTACGGCCACTAGCTGCTCATCAGTGAGGCCATCGACAATGCTGCCGCCGTTGCCACCACCACCACTGTATTGGGTACCGAAAGCTCCGTGACTTTGTCCTTGGGCCACCTGGCTGTAGCCGCCCTGCGTCTCAATGTGATTCTGTTCCACATAGGCGCCGATAGGAGCCGGAATTGGCTTCCAGCCATCGCAGGCAGTGTGGAAGGGCGCCTGGGAACCGCTCACGCTGTGCGTGTGTCCAGAGGCATCGATTTGGATCTGGACCTGCTTGACAGGGCCTGGACCGCCGGGACCGGTAGGCAGATGTTGATGACCGCCAGGGCCGCTCAGAATGATTGTAGTCTCGGGTCCGCGATTGAAGTTGGGCGGCTGAGGACCGGGTAGGCTGACGGGCAGCGGTGGAGGCCCATAGTTGGGTGGTGGTGCGTCGTACACGGGTTTTGGTGGAAAATTCAGGGGTCCAGAGGCCGGTGGACCATAGGAGGAGGCTGGCTGATGGGCAGGTCTGAAGAGTGGCGGTGAATGGGGCGAAGGGAGCGACTGCGGTGGTGGTGGGCCGTATTGTTGTTTCGGTGGACCATACTGAGGGGATGGACGGTGCTGCAGCTTCAACGGTGGCGGCGGTGGACCGTATTGTGGCGGTGGTGGACCATACTGAGGCGACGGTGGGGGACCGTACTGAGGGGCAGGCTTGTGCTGGATGTGGGGTGGTCCATAGAAGGGTTTGGGCACACCAAAGTGTGTCTTGATCTGCTCATGCAGGCCAACTGACGACGAGGATGAAACACCGCCGCCGCCACCGCCACCCAGGAAGTTCAACTTGGGCGGACCGTACTTGAGGGCTGGCGGACCATATTCCCGGAAGGGTATCTGCTGTGGAACACCGTATTCACGGTGGGGAGCATGCTGCTGTTGTGGTGGACCGTACTGTGGTGCCGGTCTAGGCGGTGGTCCGTATGTGTCGAATCCCGCCTCGCGGCGTTTAAGCTCTTTGCCATTGAGTACCGCTTGGGCGGCACAAAAGCAGAGCGTTGTCAGCAGGGTCAGACGTAGCAGCATCTGAAACGGCAAAGAACATTCAATTCATTAATCCCTTTGTCTGTCTGCGTTCTGTCCCTTTCAGAGGCCGCTTTGTGAGTGCAAAATGCTGTTTTTCAACGGCGCATCTCTCCCTGCCTTGTAATCATAATAATTTTCGCAGTTCAAATAACGAAGCTTCAGCTCCTTAACCCCATTCCGCCCACTACTTATCAGCTGCGCTCCAATGGCATTTGACATACTTGGTGTGAAAAAGCCTTTGTCCAATGACTTTGAGTGGCCTCTTCTCGCCGCCTGGACTGGGAGAAGGCGAGAGCAGAAGGGAAACCTCAAATTTGAACAGAACTTTTGACCGCGAGGCATTTGGTCTGTCTGTCGGTCGGTCGGTGGGTCTGTCGGTCATTATGTAAGCTATGTAAGCCGCTTTGCTGCCGACCTTTAGACGGACAGAGCCGAAGCCTTGGCTTAGGTCAAGGAACGGTTATCACACTGCCAGGTGTCATTTACAGTTGTGCGTGCCTGCCTGCCTGCCTGCCCGGTTGTTTGTTTGTTTTTCGTTTGCCCGTTTTGATTTCAACACTCTCACATCGACACTTGGGACGACTGAACCCCATTGCTGGCCCCCAGCTGCCCTGCCCTGCCCTGCCCTACGCGCGTGTCTCTGTTTATTACGATATATACAACAATAATTTGCGCTAATTTGCCGAGCTACCTTTTGTGCTTCGTGTGGATGTGGATGAGGTTGAGGTGGTCTACGTTTGCCTTGGAGTTGGCGTTGGAGCCATGGAGCTGGAGGCAGTGGGTAATTGGCCTGCGGTTACCCAGAAAACGTTGCTGCCCACCGCCGTGCGTATTGTGCTCTAATTAAAACATAATTGAGGCAGCTCCATAACCATCGTCTCCACCCCTCTCCTCTCCACTACTCTCCTCTCCACTGTTCTCCTCGTCATTATTAGCTACATTTAGTTGGCCATTACCCTGGGGTTCAGCCTCATCATCGTGGTCGTTGGCATCGTTGCCGCTGTTTTGTTATCATCATCATCAATAATTCAACAAACGAGCGGCAAATTCGTGCCAAAAAACACACACAAAAAAACAAAGTGAATCAACGGAGGCGGCCAAACGGAATTTAATTGCTTTTTGTGTTTTACAAAACGAAAAAAACTTTTGCAACAACAAATTGGTAGTGTTAACAACTGGTACAACAAATTACTTTTTCAACTCTTAGTTTCAAAATTACACATTAGGAAAGTGAAGTAGAAAACAATCCATCAAAATGACCAGACTGTGATCTATATGATCTTCTCCCTGAACATTGTTTAGGACCCTGAGAGACTGCAGGTCCTAGAAGGGAAAGACAAGAGATTTCTCAGGAAGAACGCTCTTTAGATGTTAAAGGAGTCTGTTAGGAATCCCCATTGTCAGAGGCCTAAAAGTTACTCTCTCTCTGCCAAACCATTTCCACTTTGATAGTCGATAGAGCTGACTCCCTCCAAAGATCGTCAATTTGATTTGCCTTCTTGTGGGTTCACAGAGTAGTTGTGTGTGTTAATATAAATCTTGTTAAATCGCTTGATAGGTTGTTACAAAAATGGGTTCGATTATTGCAGCATAGCCATAGGCATCATCTATCACACTGACTGCTACCTCTTGACTCTGAATATTAATGGGCTCCGGGGGAGGCACCCGGCAGCCGCCCTATTCTATCGTTTAATGACTTTCGAGTTGGGGGCCCCACAGACTATGCATGCAGAGCGTGTTTCGTCGTGGACTTGATAAATTTATTCACTTCGAAGTCAACTCTTATGCAGGTGTCTCCTCCGGCCAACCAACCAACCAAGCAGCCAGGCAGCCCGCACACTCTCCAAATGGTTGGTGCGGCACAGGCATTGGACTGGGCTGTGGCTGTGGCTAAGAAAGAAGAAGGAGACAGAGCCAAGGGGGACAGACATGAACTTACAACATCAAATTTATGCTCATCATGATCAGCGACCAACTGACTTAGTGACTCTCGCAGTTGGCAGCGACGCGACAACACCCAGCCAAGTGCACTGTGGTGTGGTGTAGTGAAGTGAAGGTGGCCGCCACATCATCCATATGCGGGTCACTTCACACGCCTCTCAAAGACAATGGCTCGCCTGCCTCTGGCCCCCCTCCCTCAGCCCAGTAAGTCGGCTGCTTTTAATTGTTTTGCCATTTCAATTTCTATGGATAATGTATTTTCATTATGCGACTTGGCGTCATTTCACTGCCAGCATTTCAGCATTTGTGACACCTACAACTCATCCTCATGCCGCATGCCTCATGCCTGCCGCCCGCCAACCACCCAGATCCTCACGAACCACTAGAAGCAGCTGTCAGCTGGCAGCTGAGCTAAGCTGTGCTGTGTTGCTGTCTTGTATTTATGTTTGTCTTGGCTGGTGGCACCAAGCAAACTCTCTGTGCCAAGTGAAAGTTTCTTTTTGGCCGAAGAGGGCGCCGCTTATGACATTTTAAATTTGGCCAAAAATTGGTTTTTATTGTTCATTCGAGTCGAGTCAGTCTCAGTCGACGACGAGGCATTCAAAGTATTCGCTTCATGATAATCAATGCGCATCGCTGACCATTGGGCCAGCGGCAGCGAAGCTTTTGCTTATGTAACTTCAGGGTCCAAAGTGGGGTCGGATGGGTCAGAGAGAAAGAGAGAGATTAAGATGCGGAAAATGGCGCGGCGGCGTGGTAATCAGATTTAACTCTTTAATTATTTAGTTGTTATGTGATTAAACGTCTTTTCAGCTGTAATCCGTCAGGTTATTGTTGGTTCTGCTTAATGGTTAGAGAGAGGGAGAGACAGAGACCCTAAGCTAGCTGAGCAGTTGAACCCTAATTAGATGTATTAGGCGTCGGTGTTCCTATTAAAACCCTGAAATGAAAGATTGTTGAGCTGACCTGACGGGCGACTCCAAATCATTCATCTCAACTCGACACCACGCAGTGGTTATGAGCGAGCGACTCAGTCTCTGTCGTTAAGGGCCGTTTAGACTGATTTGTATTTAAGATTTATTTTTATATCGATGAAGCGCCACTGTCTGTCCGACTGTCTGCGTGTGTTTTTGTGTCTTTAACTTTCGTCGAGAGTTTTTCTTGCTCATAGATCGTGTTGGTGTTGTTGTGTCTGCTGGGCGACGCGCTTTCGTTCGACGATTTCTGTTCATTAGCATAGCTTGGCCCACAAATATTTGTTATTGATGCTAAACAATTGACAAAACAACGACGAACGAAACAAATGATCAGTAGACAGTGCCATAACAACAACAACTACAACAACAACGGCAGCAGCAGGCAGGCAGGCAGACAACAAGAAACAACAACAGCCGGCGAACTTTCACTCTCGTTGAGAAAACGAAAATTTAGTTCGAAGATGAATGACTGTAAAAATACCTAAGAGACAGAAAAAAACAACAACAACAAGACAACCAAAACGAAACCAGAAGAAGAAGGAGAAGGAGAAAAACAATAAAAAATTGCCAACTAAAATGTATAAATTAAACAACAAAAATTATCTCGAAGGCGGCGGGCGGGCGGCCGGGCTGGCGGCCCGAAGCCATTAAATCTTGAGCAGCAGCCACCTCGTTGGCCGCAGCTGCTGTTGTTGTCTTTTCATTAGAGCGGCCCCCACAGCCACCCATCCTGCAAGCTAATCATCAGCACCCAAATCTCGAGAATCTTTATCTGACGTTAATTAAATTTTTGCTTCGTCCTTGTTTTGTTTGTTTGTTTCCTCCGCCCACAATCCCTTTACTTTCCCTCTCTCTTGAGCTGCTTTCCAGCTTAAATACGAATCCGAATTATTTATGAATCAATTTCGATAATGAATAAATTAAGTGCGGCATTCAGGAGGCCCTATAAAAGGCAAGACGACGGAGGCATTTGCTGTTGCTTGTTCTATTGTTGTTTGTTTGGTTTACTTGCGTGTGTGTGGAGCTGTGTGTGTGTGTGTGTGGCGCTTTCATTCGCATCAATTTTCATTTAAAAAAGAAAAACCCACATCAAATGCTAAAGCAACAAAACCCTTTTCAATTAATTTTGGCTTAAAGATGGAGGTCACAGCAAGGTCAGCCAAGGGGCCACTGCGCAAGCGTAGCCAGCCAGCCAGCCAAAGCAACCCAATTAACCCAACCGACGAAGGCGGCTGGGGTTGATTGGTTGGACACATCCAGTTGCCAACTGCTGACTACAGAAAACCCGGAAGTATCAGTTGCTAAGGGTTCGAATGTCGTTGTGTCTGTTGTGGGGAGAGCGGGAGAGTCGGAGACTCATGTGTTAAGAAGGGAAAGCATCTCTAAATGTGATCTGTCAGAGGATTAAATCCGATTACAAAAGGGATCTCTATCAATCAGGCTGTCATTTAACTGCTTAACTTGGTGAAACTCTTTACTCCTCTTCGTTTTCGCTTTTTTCGTCTTTTCCTTCGCATTTCTTTTGAATTTTTTTTGTAAATTTTTGAAAGCAAACTAATTTGCAATGCCGCCGCGCCCAGTCCCAATCCCAGTCAGGCCAAACACACGCATCTGATGTCCATGGACTTTTACTTTCATTGGCATTTACCATGCGTCATTCTCCTTGCATGGAGGCATCATCATCACCTTCACCATCATCGCCATTTCGTATTATAATGATGCTCCGTTGTCATGGCTGTCAAGTGGACGACATTTGCCTATTTGACAACTTTACTTTGGCAAATTGTTTCTTCATGTTTTTTTCGCAAATAGGAATTAAAAAAATGATTTTTTACAAAAAATTTTGCTGCCTCCTGTGACGCCCCCCAACTAATTAGTACGATTAGCTCTCCCCTCCTGCATTCTCTAATTAAAATATCTGACTTTGAACTTTTGAACAACATTAGTCGTCCTTTCTTGCTGATAAATTGCAATTAGAATTTACAGAAACGGAAGCGGAAACTTTACCATTGCCAGGGGCTGCCCAGATGTGATGCGTTTGGTATAGATGATGCCGTAAATCCTGTTTGTTGTGTTGAGATTTTTTTCTTGATTTTTGTTTCCTTTATTTCGACAAAACAATAGAAAAATCACTTGAAAAAAAATCACTTTTTAGTTATTCTATCCGCTTAGGATTTCTCCGTGGATGGGTAAAGAAACAAAAAAAAAAAAAAGACTTGGAAACACACAGAACAAATATAAACGGTTGTCGATCGGACAGAGTCGGTTTCGGGATCGAACACGGATCGCACGCACGATGCTGCTGTTGGTTGCTTTTGCTCGGCGCGTCCGTTGCCTGTCACTCTCGAGTCGAGTTCGAGTTGAAAATGCTGCCGCACAGATGATAACACCAGCTCATATAGTAGGTAGGTAGGCAACGACGCTTCCCTCCCCCCCCACACAGCCCCACCGCTGACGGCGAACGTTGGCGCAGCCACCAGAGCAACAGCAGCAGCCGCAGCAGTTGTAGAGGCCGCCGAAAACCGAAACCGAAAGTGAAGAAATTTCGTAAACGCGAAAAAAAACAAACAGAAACAACATGGCAAAGGCAAGAGCAAGGTGCGCATGCGCAGCTAGCCGAAGGGTCTGCTTGGCAGAGAGCGTGCGCCGACTTATCAGTCCAACGACTGCTGGCTGCTGCTGCTGCTGTTGCTGCTGCTCTCTCGACCAGTTTTGCAACCCATTGCACGACACAGAGACAGAGGCAGTGAGATCGAGAGAGAGAGAGAGAGCTTGCCACATGGATGATCGGGTCACATGCAGATTTTGCTTGCAACTCAGCTGAGCTGAGCTCCATGACCAGCACTATCATCGGTGGCTGGCGGCATTTGCCTCTGATGGATGTGTGTCAGAGGTAACAAAGCTGCCAGGTTCAAAAGGCCAAGAGAAGCACGGTAATGCATCAGGGAAGGTTTTTTTGTTTTAGGCCTAACAGAGATGTCATTGTGGCTCCTTGGGCTGGGGTTGAGGTTGAGGGTAACTTGAGGGCAATTGCAGCTGGAGGTCGGTTACTATGGAAGGTCATTTTGGTGATAAAACCAATGACTTTAAAAGTTTTCTTCTTTCTGTGTTTAAGTTCATAATCTCAATGGACAACGCCACAGTCAACAAGCAAATCACAGGGACAGAAAAGAATCTGCAAATACATGTGTCGCCAGCTTTATGTGGGTCATCAGAACGACAATGAGAATGAAATCGAATCGAATAAAGTCAAGACGGAGGAACGAATAACGTGTGTCGTCACACCTGCCGCCGCCGGCAATCGCATTTCTCTGTGTGTTAAGTCATCTGGCTGGAAGGCGCGTCAACGACGACAACGACGACGACGACTCTCTTGACCAGGCAAGTTGTTGTTACTGTTGCTGCTGTTGCTGTTGCCGTTGGTGAGGCAGCAGATTCAACATAATCATAAGCACGTTCCCAGCATCATAATAACGATGATGTGGATGATGGTGTTTTGGTGGCCTTCGCGTGCCTTCGATTTCGCTTTCATTTGCATTTTGGCCAAACCAACATCATCATCATCATCATCATTGGGATGAATAATGTTGCATGCATGCTGCTTATCTTATTTGGCTCAACCTCCTCTAAACCTACTCAAGAGTCTGCGGCTGCCTCTGCCGCCTCTCTGCCACTCTTCCACTGAGCCTCGAAAGATTTCTTCTGCTCTGGACGCCTAAAACTTGTTAACTTTCGGCTTTCAGCTTACGGCTTTCGCTTCATATTAGTATAACAGGCCATGGGCGTGGGTCATGGGGGCGGCCCCCTTGCTCAGTTCCTCATATGTGTTAGTCCTTCTGCCTTTGCTCTTACCTTTTGTCGTTTTCAATCAAGTAAAATTCAAGTCGCAGAGCAGCAATTCCTTGGCTGAGTGGTTGGTTGTCTTTGCATCTGTTTGATTGTTGACGGACGACAAATTTCTATAAAAGTCAAGGGCGTCAGCTGTCTGGCTGGCTGAGGATGATCTGCCAGACAATGAATTTTATTTGGACAACAAATGACTTATATAAACCCCCCCCCCCCCTCCCCCTGCCTTTAAGCTGTTTTTGGGTGAATCCCCCCCTGCCGAAGAGGTTACGCCATTGTTGCCAGTGATTTAGTCGGTAAATGGTTGCATCTTTAGCCAGTTTTGTGCGGCCAGGTTACTTCACCAGTTGTTGCTGCTGTTGCCTTTGGTGTTGCTCAGTGTGTCTGTGTGTTTGTATGTTGCTGCTGCTGCTGCTGTTGCTGTTGCTGTTGCAGCCAAGTTTGGACTTCCTGCTGTTGCATCTTGCTGTCTTTGCGGGTGTCTGTCGTCGCTTGTTGTACGTTGGCCAGCCAGCCAACCAGCCAGGCAGCCACTATGTGACCAGTCAGCCAGTTGCAACTGCAACAACAGTTTTAAGTGCCAATATTTCTGCGCGCATCTGTTGCTGATGGTTTTGTTGTTGTCGTTGCCTTTGTCATGCTTACTGCAGGTTTTTCTTTCTTCTTGTTTTTTTGGTTTTTTTTTTGCTTACTGACAATTATTTGCGCTTTTACTTCCTCGAGTTTAAAGTTGAGGCCACTTTCGTTTCATTTCGTGTCATGATGTATATGTAACTGTGTGTCTGTTGGTGTGTCTGTTTGTGTGTTTCTGTGTCGTTAATATGTATGTTAGTGTTCCCTTAGAAATAACTGCCAAATCTGTATTTGAAATTGTTTATATTCCCATCGGGTTCATCGGCTCTTGACAAGGCCAAACAGGCAATTTGAGCATCAATACCCTTGCAGTTTGATTCTATTTGACTTCTGTAAACTATAAACTTGAGGGAATTGTTTCCTTCTCGATTATTCTTATGAAAGGTGTGGATCTCTAATGGAAGAAACTTTATCGACAGGTGCTTGGCTGAATCATGCGGTGCAAATGTGGGAACGATTAATCGGATTAAAACTTTTTTTTTGTGATCATTAATGTAGCCAAATATATGTATCATGCATGATCAATCAACCTCGATGGCAGCAAATGTAGAAAACGAATCAAGAGATTAAAAATTGGGTTAAATGTGACAGCAGCAGCAACAGGCGGCAGCTGCCTTCCATGATCTTCTCTCCATCTCTAGAGTCGTCGTCGTACCCCCCTCTCATCGTTTGTATTGAGAGCACAACAAGGTGAAGCGCAGAGCAATTGAGAAAATATTTAAAGAAGTGAAATTGCATTCCAATGCCATGAGACAAAGACTCGAGTCGTCGTCGTCGTCGAAGTCTCGCATCTGAAACTCAACTTGTTGTGGCTAAGTCGCCTCGCCCACATTTCATTTACATCTCTCTCCCTGTGTGTGTGTGTGTGTGTGTGTGTGTGTGTTTGGTTAATTTCAGGTGAAGCCACAATTATGGGGGGACTCGAGTCTCTGGCTGGCAGCAGCGGCAGCACCAGCAGCCGGCCGCACAGTCTCTCTGTCTGGCTGTCTGTTTGTTCCAGTCGCCACCAGTAAGCAATGTCCAATGTCGAATGCCTTGCATTGAGCTTGTGGCTTGTGGCGAGATGACGCAAAGTATTGCGCAATCCCGCTTTCTTCTTGCCGTCTTTCATTCTCTGGGCCAAAGCCGAACCGTTTCTATGACACTTGACGCAGCTGTAGCCGGTGCCTGGTGGTCGTCTTCGCATCCGCTTCTGGCCATAGGCCCGCCCTCTAGTCAGAGCCACCCAGTCGGCCACCGCCACACCAACTAAAGCGATTTGCAATTTGTCATGCCGCGTGCTCCAAAAAGCTGCGCGATTGATTGCGATTACAATTGTCTGCTGCCAGCCACCAGCCGCCTGCTCTGCAGTCTCTTCATTTTGCCTCTGTCATTGCCATTGTCATTGGCTCGGCCGCCTTGGCTGCGACTCGACTTGGTCTTACTTTCACAATGTCGTATTGCGTTGCGTCTGCCCTGCACCGCCACCGCCTCTTACATCTGAATGAGGCTTTAAGTAACTGTGTAATTAATGCTAATTAAATGCGCTTATCGCCTAGGCGCCGCTTATCAGACTCCGGCCAGGCCAGACCACACCACACCAGACTATGCTAGGCCAGACACACACAGAGACACTCAATGATACACGGTACAAGCAGCTAAGCTTCCTATTCATAGTCGCATTCCTTTTGAACGCTTAATTTTATGTTAATCAGCAAAAAAAATCCCCAACACTTCACTCTTGCCGGCCTCTGTCTGTTTGGTTGCGATTTTCTCCGTTCCCCCTGCCTGCCATCTGTATGCTGTGCTATGCAAACGAGTGACATCCTTGAAGGAGGAGCCACCCCACCAGTAGTCGCATTCATATTTATATGACAACAATCAACACACGAACGCCAACTGCAGAATAGAAAATTCATAAATATATTTATGGCCATGGGGGGCACTTTTAATTCTCTCCACGTGGGTGGGTCATGAAAGTCTTATTAACCAGCAGAGACTCGTTGAACCGATGAACTCGCTCTCTCTCTCTCAGGCACACTGACTGACTAACATTGCTTTGCCTCTTGCCTGCAGTCAGTAGTCTGATCCTTGGGTAGTTAACAGTCTAAGGAAATGGAAATCAGGTTGGCAGGAGGGTTTAAGGATGCCAAGGAGGAAGGAGGAAGAGGAGAGCAGCGCTTCTAACATAAATATTTTGTTGATTAACTTTGAATTTCTTTTGCCTCTCATTTTGTCGCCTGGTTTTCCCAACCAACGAGTTTGTTCGACGCCATTTCTATTTAAGCCAAAGCAGCAGCTCATTTGCATTGCCAATGAGGACGACAGGAGAACCCATATGCAAAGCCTTCCAGCTCGATCTACCTACACCCAGAAGCCTCTCTTCAAGCGCTCTGACTTTGGAAATAACTTGAAGAAAAATATTTTTATTAAATATACAGATGTGTGGATGGATGGATGGATGGATGTATGTGGATGGATATGTATGCTCGCTCATGTTCAGGCGTCGTGAACAATTTTCATTTTCAGTTTTTTCCCAGCGTTGCTCGCGTCGCCGCGTTACGGTTTTCAGATTTATGTTGCATGTCGAAGTGGTGGCGGCGGCGGCATCGGCGTCGTCGACGACCATAAATTATCATATTAATCGTTTAAAAGGTGTTAAACTCTCTGCTTGCGGAAGCGCTCTCTGAACTGGCCGTGGAGAGGGGAGGGAAAACAACACACAGAGAGAAATTAAATGTCGAATTATGCAGGGCGGCCAGGCAACAGCACGAATGACTTGAACACCTACTATATAGTCCTCAGATCTTTAGATCCACAGATCCATCTATATATGCATATGACCGACTGACTGTTGTCTCTAGCGGACACCCCAAATAGTTTCTGAAGTATCCACAGCAAGTGTCTGTCTGTGTGGGCGTGTATGTTTGCCATAAAAGAGTGTGAAGACGAGTTGTACTGTGCCGAGGAGGAGGAGGAGGAGGAGAGGAGGCCCCTCAACTTTCACCCATTGCGCAAAATGGGCATCAACAGGCCAAGCTGACAACCAACAACAGCATCAGCATCCAACGTTGAGCTCCGTCAATGCAGATTCGAAGCTTACAAAGCAGCCAAGCGACTGTCAAAATCAAACAAAATGCAAAAATAAAGTTGAAGGAGCTGAACGCTGGCTGACTGGCTGGCTGACTGGCTGGCAAATGGCCAACCGGATAAACTATTCAAGGCAGGAAGCTTCAGCTAAACATATGCAAAGTAACCCAGATGACATGACCAGGCCTCTTCCATTGGCTCCCTCCCACTCACCTACACAGTAACTTAGAGGACTTCAAAGGGCTTCAAAACATTTCTGCAATATTCCCTCAAGCATGTTCTGACCCCAGCAACGAACAACATTTAAAGCCAAAAATCATTAGAAAGAGCTGCCAACTTCAAACGTTTCTTGCCACCGCACTTGATGCCGTTGCCGCCGCTGTTGTATTATGTCATGAACCACGCCTAGTGCTTCCCCTCCCAGCATAATGCTAATCAGCTGCCAAGTAGCTCACGGTAGTCAGAGTGCAAAATAAGAAACAAAAATCAAGTAGGAAATAAGCAAAAAGGTTTACCTTCATCAATATCCACAATCAACATCCCCGAATACCGTCAGCGTTGCTATCAAACCACCGACCAAAGCACTGCCTACCTACCTACCTGCCTGCCTGCCTGTCTGGCTGCCTGACTGCCTGGCTTGTTTGTCTGTTCAATTAACTTTCACTGGCCAAGTCAACGCCTCGAGGCGCCCTTCTCAACAAAAACAAGGCCCCTTAAAAAAGCCAAGAGACTCATAAAAACCAAGCTCCCTGCCCTGCCTGCCTACCTGCCTGCACGCATTACTTTCGATTAGTGGCCCTGGGACGAATGAAAACGAAAATCTGTAACCGATCTCAGCAGCTCGACCATCTCACCAACTCACCACCGACGAATACGTCGACAAACCCAAAAAAAAAAGCAAATCAGATTCAAAGCGCCGCTTTGCTGGGCCCCATTGTAGCCATTGTGCTGGGCCTCATTGTGGAGACGGATGTTGTTTACCACTCACTACCTAGGCAAAGCTGGGCCCTGGGCAGCAGGTAGCATCTCGGTCGGTTCTGGGCTTGTGTCTGTGTGCAGTTCAAATGTCAAAATGCATTTCATCTGTTCACATTTCAATGAACCAGAGAGGAGGTTGACAGTTGAAAACATTGAGGCGAAGCAGCGCGCAAGCACGTTTCGCTTCAACGATGTGAGAATATAGAATTTCTCAATGTTTCTTTCTCCTCCCTCTTTTCACTGCAAAGGATATTCTGACTGCATGTTGGTTGGCTGGACTGTGGCTCGTTGAATATGATGGGTTGACAGTGGGTCGGATTGCGAATTTTGCAAACTTTATTTTAAGAAACTGCTTCTTGCTGGGCTGGCAACCCTTTGTCTCGGATGTCAGTTTTTCTTTTGTTCAACTTGCCGCCGCCCCCCCACAGGCTATAGGCAATAAGCTGGCTGGCCAGACCGGCCGGCACTCTGGCAGTAATTAAATTCTTTTTGCTGAATTTCAAACGCTTCTCTCTCCCTTTGAATATCCGCAATCGATTCTCCTCACATTTGAATAAGGGAAAAGCCAAGCAGCTGCTGTTGCTTAGTTTCATAGCTGCTTTGACAGTTCATATTTGCTACGCGCCCGCCTGCCTGCCTGACTGACTGGCCAGAGATGCCTTGAGTGGGGGAGCTGGAGGGCACCCAGCACGACCCAGAGATTTCCATGTGCGGCCAAAGCAAACAGCATGACAGCATGGGTCGCCCAGTAGCCCACAGGACATGGCTGCCATGACAACTTTTATGCTCCCCGACCGACCAGGCGGGAGGCACTGAAGCTGCTGCGGCCAGAGGAGGCTGCATGTTGTTGGTGTTGGATTGCATGATGCATAAGCAACTCCTGGAACTCAGGCAGCAGCAGCAGCAGCAGCTGATTATGCGCTGTATGCTTTTGTGTTTGATATGTCATAAGCTTTGTTTGTTTGCTTTTGCTGCCTGTCCCCTCTTCCCTTACTCACACTGTGGCCTGCCTGGCAGGGGCAACTAGTGTCAGGGACAGAGCAGAGCTGCTGCTGCTTAAGGGTTGCCAGGCAAAGTAGCGTGGAGTGAGTGGTAAGCAGCAGCATGCGAATCTTATTTGCCTTTTTTTTTGGGCGAAAGTGCAAACAGCATTTAGCATTCAGCAACCAGCAACGCACCCAAATTGTTCAAATATACAAATGTAGTTGCCTCTTTCGCTCCCCCGGTCTGCCCTGTTCCCTGTTGGCCCCGGGTTCCGCTGCTCGGTTAAGTTGAGTTGCCTGCCTGCCTGCCTGCCTGCCTGTACGTTGCAAGGGTTTTAGCCAAATCAAATAAAATTTGCCATAATTACACAAATACCCAACTATATTTTCATGGCTTGTTTGCTCAACAACTGGCTCTCGACAGTCTCTTCCCCCCCTTTACCTCTCTCTCTCCTCGCACTTTCTTAGCCACGTTTTGCGTATGCAAATATTTTCGCATCTCTCGCACTTTTGCACTTCCGCACCTTTCGCCTTGACGACTGACCGATGTGGTGCACATTGGAGATGAACTCGTTTTGAAATGCTCTTCCCTCTCCCTCTCTCTCTCTGTCTCCCTCGCAGTTGGAGTTATCTTGCCCAGAAGTCTGAGGATGCAGGCTGAAAGCATTAAGTCATTGAGAGGAAAGTGTATGCTAGATTCGTTGTGTGTGTGTGGAACAAATGGCCACGGCAGCTTCAGCTCCATCTTCTCTTGGCGACAAAGTCAAGATTTCTGGCAAGTTGGTGGCTCCTCTGCCTGCTCTAATCGTCTGCCCGGTTGGGTTGCTTGCCTTTCTCGCTGCCACATTGTTTTGTTTACCTGTTGTTTACTCTCTTCCACCCGGCGTCTGTCTGTCTTTATATCTTCCTTTCCCTCTCCTTCTCCCTGTGTCTGTGTCCCTGCAGCCCCTGCTGGCTGCCTGTGGACGACACTATGGCACAATGCATAATTGAAATGCAAATAGTGAACGAGTAAAGTAATGAAAGCAAAAGATGTGGAAAAAAAATGAAAATGAAAATGAAAATAACCAAACGGCATGCCAAATGCCTTCGAAACTAGACTCTGTTGTGGCCTGGGCTTGGCCATTTCTATTGCCATTATTATGCAATTACCAACAATGGGCCACTTAACACTTGGGCGTGATAGCATCAACACAGATGACAGATGAGCGACCAAACGACCAGAGGGATGACCGACCAACGCTCTAGCGTTGCATACATAACAATTGGATATTCGACATGATTTGACTGATTTGTTGGATTCATTTGGGTTTTATATTTATGATTTTTTCGCCTTTTTTCTGTTGTTGTGTTGTGTTGTGCTGCCCGTTGTTGATTGCCCATCATCCAACCGAACAACAAACAAAACCAACCAACCAACCAACACATTGTGTTGTGGCAATGTTTATTGTTATTGTTGTTGGCATTGTGTGTGTGTGTGGGTGTGTGTGTCTGGTCAATTGGTCAATTGGTCAGCTGGTTGGTGGCTGCTAATCCCATGTAATCAGCATCCAAAGAAAAAGTTTAACTAATGAATACAAACACACTAATCTCTGATGAAACACACACACACACACACACACACACACACAGACAGAGGCAACGAGCTATGCAATCCGTTTTCATTTTTCCTGTTCATTTCCATTATTTGTTTTTTTCTTCTCGCCTTTGTATTTATTGTGTTTATTAAACATTGTTAGCCAACAGCCAAGAAATTTCATAAAACATCTTTGCATTGCAACAGACAACAAACAACCAACAACAGTTGGTTGGTAGTAATCACTTCCCTCTTTCTCTCTTTCTCCTTAACAGATCGCTGGTAATTCCTGTCCAAACGAATCCATTTGTATTGAGAGAATGTGGAAAATGGAAAAACCTTTGCATTGCCCAACACATAATTAGTCAATGTGGATCGTTCAATGGATAAAAGTAAGTTGTTTGCTCTTCCAAGTGACACAGGAGAGTGTGTAGGGGGGGATTCTTCAAAGCAACTAACAACACTTTTAAAACTTGCAACTCCCCACAATGTAATGTAATGTTGCAGGGCCATAAAAAATATTTGAAGCTACTTAGAGCCGCCTCCCTTGAACTTCTCTTAGGCTTCGCTTGCAAACCCTTGCACTGGGCCAGTTGGTTGACCCCCACAGTGCTGTTCTCTTACCTCAGGCCCAAACCACAGCCCAATTCCAACCCTGACCCTGCCCTTGGCCCTTGGCCATTGGCCGTTGGCCCCCATTCCTCTCTGTCTTCAGCCTTTTTCGGAATGTTTTATGTAATCGATTGTTTGTTGCCCACCGCCTGCCTGTCCCTGGTCTGTTGTACATTTTGTCTATTGTCTGGGCAACAAGACACTGCCCAAGAGGTTTCTACTATCTGTGTCGAGTCGTTGATTGTTTGCCTGACACACATTTTGCCATCATTTTATTAGCGCTAAAAACATTTTCAATAAAACGCAAACAACTTGAAGGCAAACAAAAATTGTGTTGCCAGCACAGCACAGCAGAGCAGAGCAGCCAGCAACAATAAACAGATACATTTGACCATTTTCCACACGTACACACATGCCCTTGTTGACTTTGTAATGCCTACAATGTGTGTGTGTTTGTGTGTGTAAATAAATGATTTAATCATCATTGTCATTGTCATCGTCATTTCATAATTTTTGTATCTCCAGCATCTTGCTCTGATGCTGACTGACTGATGGTGCATGGCCGGCCACTTGAATGTATCTAGATGCTTTTCCCTCTGAGTCGTTCGTTCGTTCGTTGGTTTATTTTCCTTCAGCTATCGTTAAAAAATTGTGCAAATCAATTTCACCCAAGATGCAAATAAATGTTTTGCTTTTGTTTGCCTTTTCAATTGGCCTCTGGCTCATCAAAAAAAAAAAACGAGGCCACAACCAACCAACTAACCGAAATAAAACTTCCGCCTGCTGCTGCTGCTTATCAGTTGGCCAGTAAAAATGTAGCCAAGTAAGCTGCAGCAGGACACACAGACGTCTCGTCTAATCATCAGTAGATGAGCAATGAAGCCAGATAAGCGGCTATTGTAGCTATGAAGCTTTGCCAAGCTGAGAAGCCTGGAACAGCTCAATGGAGATCACTTGGATGGGTGATCCGCAGTAGAGATTTGGGCTGCAACTCTCTTCTCGGTGTCTTTGACTTTGATTTGTTGTAAAAACAACTTTCGACCAGGAAATGCACTTGACTCGTTTGAGTCCTGTGTCCTTTGCGACGTTCAACTGACTTGCAAGCATCAGTCTAACGATGACTGATGAGAGAAGGCATCTCCTGCCAAGAGGTTTCAATTACTGCTCTTTAGAAACCCATCAGGTGAAATTGTTCTTTATTAATTGTGTGTGTTTTACCCTTTAGCACCATGACACATGGTTTATTCTGTTGGTTGTTCACCTTGATGTGACTGTTCTACTCACTCTACACACGCACACACAGTTTGAATGGCATTCAGGTGTCGGCTGGGCTGCAACTGGCGTTTTCTATGTTTTTTTTTCTATTCAATATTTTATTTCTATGATGGAATTTGGTCCGGCAAGTGCCGTTGAGTGCCCTCCAGTTACATTTATTTATTGTGGTTGTCATTTTCCCCAATGTTGGTTGCTGCTGTTGTTGTTGTCTGTCTAGTTGGAAAACCAATATTTATGCTGAGCAGTTACGTGTGTTTGTTTGTGAAATATTTACACAAGTTATTTGCCAGTAAAATGTAAACAACGCAAATATTTAAATAAAATAATGAAAAGAAAAAAGAATCTACACAGCACACAGCACAGAGTCTTGCAAACAATTGATCCATCCATCCAACCCTCCAGTCTCTCCTCCATTAAATTAGACATCCATCCATCCACAAAGGAGTAAGCAAATTGATTTAATTACAAAATATTTCTTAATAATTAAGGGAAAATTCCTTAAGATTCTCCATTTCGACTCGAACAAGAAGATAATTGTTGTCATTGGAATGACATCGGAGAAGTTTTAGGCCAGATTAACACAGTTGTTGGTCAGAGTTGTTCCCTCTATTTTGTCTGTCGTCTGCCTGTCATGGGATGTTGAAACTCTGATTCTATTAAGCTGTGCATGGGAATAGTTTTCTGATTCACAATTGCGTTGCCATGATGGTTGGCAAATGCCCAGAAATACTCCATGAAAATATCCAGTCTACAGGGTAAAAGTAAACGAATCTGTTGCGCTCTGGTGCTGCTGACTGAGGCGCTCACTGAGGCTGTGGTGGTGGCTGTGGCTTTGGCTTTGGCTACAGATAAGACAAACGATTTAAAGTCCGATTCTGACTCTGGTTGGCCAGAAATATATGCAAATCAGCTTTATTATTTGACAGTTTCTATAAAATGCAAAAGCCACAAAAGAGGCAGCCAGCAACAGCTTCAGCAACAGCAACGACTCCATCAACATCAATGAAAAGTTGTCCTAACTCCTCTCCAACTACTCTTGAGGCTGGAGCTGCTGGACCAACTGGGGAGTCATAAAGTCGGCCAACCGAGAGTTTTGCGGCGATTCGTGGTTGACAGCCCTCCACACCGACACCGCATGGCCACCAGCAGGCAACAGACCAGGATGAGTCCGCCGCTCCCATAGCACAGCGGTGTCGGGGGGGTTTTTATTCTGGCTTTGGTCCATGTATGAGGGGGAAACTGAAATGCAATAAACAAGTTGACAACTCTGACAATTTTGACAAGAGAAGCATGTTAAATGCTCTCAGAGTATTATGACAAGTCAAATGCCAAGACACAGACAACGGACAGCAGGAGCTGCAGAGCGATAGAATGAAGATGAATCTGATGCTGCTGCTGCTGGTGCTGCTGCTGCTGAATGAGATCAAACAAACGGCATAAAGAATAAGTAATCAGCATGCAAATGTGGCAGCCAGCTAAAGACACTCAAAGGCAAAGGCACAGCAACCAGACAGCCAGCCCCCCTGTGATACACTTAGCCTTGTTGTAGTTAAAGTTACAGCCTTGGATACAGCTACAGCTACAGTCACCCACACACACACCCACACAGTTGTAGCTGCAGTTACAGTTACAGTTAGAGTTATAGTTGGAGTTTTATATCGCAGCATTCGCATTGACATTCCCAAGCCCATTCGCAGTTAGCTGTGTCGTATCTCTAGGATACTAAAAAATATATATAAAGAAATACGTAGTCGTGTGTATCTCTGTAGCTTTTGGCTCTCTCTCCTGCGACGCACTTGACTTAATTACAACTGGGCAGGGTAAGAGAGGGAGGCAACACACACACACACCCACACACAGCCACCGCAAAAGTATCTTTCTATCTGCGTATATCTGGGTATCTGGGTATCTCCGTTTAAGTGTCCAAGCAAGTGCAATAAAAGCACAAGGCCCCACAGGACCACAGAGAGAGAGGTGGGAGGAGACAGAGAACTGTAGCCGCAGCTCATATATGTGGCAACGACAAGTTGTTGGTTAAATATTCCGTCCAACTTTGTTGCTGGTGGATCACACCGAGCCAGTTGAATGCCTCTGGATAGATGGATGGATGACTGATTATTTAATTTATTTAATCGTAAAATTGCCAACTGTTTAGGCTGTTGATGTGCTGCTGGGTGGGACAGTCAGATGGAAGAAGAAACGTCAGGAATTTTGTGAATTTAAAATATTTGTAGAGAATTTCTCTGCCCATATGGATGGATAGAAGGGAGAGTAAGCGGCATATACCTTTGTCATAATGCCCTGTCCACCTGTCTTGCTTTGGCTATAGCTGCTCCTCCTCCCCCCTACTGGGCGAGACAAAGAAGACGCAACTAATGGGACCGGGCTGGGCAGGTGGCAGTGCAAGTTTGAGGCGTGGCGCGGCTGTGCAACCAAATTGGGGTCACCGGAGCGCTGGAAAGTGAACGCGCTGCTGTCAATGAGCCAAAAAAAAAAAGGGGGGGACACTGATGAGAGGGAGAAGCAGCTCTCCAGACAACAGAGAGAACGAGGAGGAGGAGGAGGAGATAAACGCCGTGGATTCCAACCGAAATGACTGCCCATAAATAAGCCCAAAGCAAAAGCAGCAGGCGAGGCAAAGTTCCAAAAAAAAAAAAAAACCAGAAAAAAAATGACAACGACGCGCGTGGTAAAAGCAACCTTTGCCGTTACGTCACAACTATCCCACAGATACCCAGCGCACGTAGCACACACGATCGACAATCGGCAACAAAAACAACAACAGCAACACAACCAGTCAAAGCTGATGGCGTAGCTGACTGAGACAGTTGACTTTACATTGTTCTGCCTTTGGCAGAGCACAGAGAGCAAAAAATTTAGATCATTTAGGGTGGTTGATGGTAGGGAAACAAACACCCCAGCGAGAGCTTTGGAAAGATCCTGCTTAGTGAGATGCAGGTAGATAAACCTGATGGTTCGGTTAAGTGAATGTAAATAAAATTTCCCTGGTTATTTTAAAGCTTAAACATCTCTTTCTCTCACGCCACTTTGGAGTGCTTAATTTCTTCAAGTGTAGCCATTGAGTTGCACTTACAAATTGTAAGATATTTATGCACACTGGCTGGGGATGAGGATGGGGCTGGGGCTGGGGGCAGGGGCAGCCAGGTAGGCAGTAATACCTGCCGGTATGCATATGGATGTGGGGGGGGAAGGGGTTACCTATAGCCGAAGTTATACAGTTACAAATTACGAACTACAAATGGGAGAGGGAAAAACCAAACTGCTTTTTTGGCTTACAGATTAACTTTTTCAAATTGTGACATTTTGCGTGCCAAAAAGGCAACATCGTTGGCGTTGGTGGGGGAGACAGAGAGAAGGAGACGAAGAGAGTATTAGACAAGATGCATGCATAGATGGATAGATGCTAGGTGAGGACAGGCAGGATGCATCTATACGTTTGCATCTGTATATCTCTGGTTGATGGTGTTGATGACATCACTTGTGTGATTTGTGCCTGTTTCTCTCTCTCTCTCTGCCCCTGTGTGCGTGTGGGTAGATGACAAGCGGATTTGCATCCAAAACGTGCTACAAACTTACAAGATAATCAACACACAACAAGCAAGTGAGTGCGCTGCCTGGCAAACGTTGACGATGATGATGAGCAGGAGAGAGAGACGGTGGTGTTGGTGGTGGCCTGTAAAGCCAGAGGAATCCATGGAAAAAGTCAAGGGAAGCAGCTGCACAACAGACGTAGCTACTCCTCTTTGTGACCATTGCTTTGCTCTGTGTGTGTGTGTGTGTGTGTGTGTGTGTGTGTAAATGAAATGAAATCTACATTTCATTTATATTTATTTTTCCTGGCACATTCTTTGAGGTCTTGAGGCATTTTCATGCTCACTTTCATTGATGTTGTTGCATTCAAATTGTATTCCCAGCACCTCCACCGGCTCCACCTCATCGTCACATTCCCATCCATCTGCCACTGACCAACCAACCAACCAACCAACCTACCTGACCTGGTCTGACTCCTCTATGTGCTTTGGCAGTGGATTAACAGCAAAAAGGCAAACGCAAAGGCAAAAAAAAAAAAAAAACGCCCAGAAAAGAAGAAAGAAAAACTATAAACCCGAAAGTGGCTTGTTAATTAAATGAAATTACATTTTGGAAGCCATTTTTCGTTGTGAGATAAATGAATGGGAAAACTGAAACGAAACGAAACGATGAAATGAAGTAACCAACTGCCGCCGACCTGTGCAATGCCAATGTGTTCGAGGGGGGCGGCAGTGGCGGCTTTTTCATTTAAAGCAACGACCAGAGGCTTTGACTTGTCTCATCAGCATCAAATAATCCCAGCTGTTGTCTATGAAAGGATCCTAGATTTTCTCTGTGTGTGTTTTCCCAGCCAGTTTTCAGTAGCTTTAATGCTCTGATTTTCAATGAAACGAGTTGGCCAAGGTGACCAACTGAACCACATTAGAATGAGCTTTGCCAGAGGGTTTCCAGGTTGGAGTTGGAGTTGGATTAGCTGTGAAGATGTGTATTAGACGCGGCTATTAAAATTGAAACCCGTTTAGCCCAGATTTCCCCGGCGGCCAAAGACCCGACACCACGACGTTGGTAATCAAAATGAAACACTTTTACTTTACTTCGCAACGCTGAGGGGGGGGCGGGGGGTGTGTGGCGAAGAAATGTGTGTTTTCTGTTGTTTATTTTAAGCGCATAATTCGAAATTTATTTTAATGTCTTATTAATTTTACATAAGCGGATGCTTCCGTGATGACGATGACCATAGCGATGGTGATGACTGGGGGAAAAAGGCAAGTTGAAGAGTTGGTGGCACTGGGCCATTAGGGCGAAGGGTGAGTGGGGGGAAGTTGAGGAACAGGCGAGAGAAGATTCGAGGGGTGTTTAGTAGAAAGGAGAGCCACTGCTGCTGCTGCTGCTGCTGCCGCTGCATCAAAACGATGTTGAAAGATGAAGAAGCAATTAACAGAAGCAGAAAAAGCGAAGAAAGTAAAAGTTGAAGAGGTTGCAGCTGCTGGCGCCGCTGCAGTTGAATCGAAAGATTAAAATTGGAATTAAAGCTAAAGCTAAAGCTGAAGTTTGAGCCGCTGATTAACCCAGCAGGTGGCGAATTCCACACAACCAATTGATTTCAGCGCACCAGCCAGACAGCCAGTCAGTCAACTGTTGCTGCTGCTGCTGCTGGGCTTGAGGGCGTGGGAGTCAAGTTTCTTCTATTGAATATGAAGCTCTTGTCAAGCCCCCGAGGGGCCACTCATGCGACCGTAGATGTGGGGCTGCCTGCCACTCATAACTTTCGACTCGAAAAGCTCAGCTTAGCCCATGCAGACAACACACTTCAATTCAACACCCAAATTGAGCTTGAGGTTCAGTCATTTGCTTTGTTAAAGAGCCATTAAATTATTTATGACCGCCTCTGTCCAGAGCCAGACGCCGCCACTCGGCTCACACGTTCAATTTTGTCACTATCACTGTGGAGTTGAAAGCGAAAGCCAAAGCCGCAGATCTATATTCGATCGATCGCTCCAATCCCATAAAAGTTTTCAATTTCAATCGTGCTGCAGTCGCCGTCCGGCAGCTTCAGTAAAAGGCAGCAAGTGATCTCTTCCAGCTTCCACAATTAAGATTTCTCAGTGAAATTCCAACTCCATCGCAGAGTCTTTTGCAAGATGTTGATGGTCATACGCCCTGTGAACATTGCTCTGGTCGTGGTGGCCACTCTGGCTGTCTTCTTTGTCCATTTTAACGCAGCTAGGCAAGATGTTTCCGGTAAGCTGGCGTTGCCATAGGTTTCTCCATTCTTGTGTTTTAATTAGAGCCAATTAAACTAAGGAGAATCGTCCTGCTCTTTGCCATTGCCTCTGTCTGACGTTGCTTTTTCTGTTTTCCATTTGCAGTTCGTCAATTTGGTGGTCAAGACTTTGGCAATGGACTGGGTCCTCTGCCGCCAGGTGGTGGTCCGGGTGCTGCTGGTCTATTCCCCCTTGGCCAGAATCAAGGTGGCTTGGGTGGCTTCGGCTTTGGCCCCCCCAACGCCGGCCAGGGCTGTCCGCTGTGCGATTCCTCTGTCTACAGCTATTGTTCCCACAAGATGGTGCACGACGCTTGCTGCTGTGACTTTCCAGGTAATTAAAACGCTTGACTCTAGGTTGGGGTGTCTGTAACCTTTCCTTCTCCTCTACTCCTTCACCTTTCTCCTCTCCGTTTCCCCTTCGGCAGGTGGTGCCCCCCAGTTACGTCCGCCCCAGTGCTCCTACTATGACTGCTCGCTGCTCTACGCCAAATCCTGCTACGAACACTCGCTGATCAAAAACTGTTGCTGCAATAATCCCTACTAGACTCTGACGACTGGCTCCTCTGTCTGTCTGATTTGTTTGCACTTAATTTATTTATTTTGCTCTTGTTTAAACAACAACTTTGTTGCTCGCTCTGGCTGGCTGTTCGTTCCCTTGTTTGCCTGCCAGCCCAGCCATCCAGTGGAAACAAAAGCTTAAAATATAAATTTTAATCAAAGAAGTGTTTTATGCACTGAGGCTGCCTGCCTGTCTGACTGACACACACACACACACACACACACGCATGGTGTGTGCGGTTGTGTATTGAGTTTCAGCTGTTTACATTGTAAAGCTCTTAAATTTTCAAACCTTGTTTCGTTTTTTCTCTCTCCACCACCACCAGCCCCCGCATTGTTGTTGTTGTTGTTTTAAGAAGCTTTCATATGGAATTTGCGAATTAGTTGGTTGTGTGTGGATTATGAAAACAGGAAAACTGAATCCATTTTACTGGGGGGCCACTAGGCAGTCAGCCAACCCAGCAGTAGTCGTTCGCTGTTTCCTTGTACCACCCCAGCCCACTTCTGATGAATCTTATTGGGCTAATCAAACGGTTGGATATTTTCCTCATTTACCACCCGCCACTGCCGCCACCTTCTGATAGGTGACGGCTCTGTGGCAAGCAGCTAATCCTGCCTTGATGCCTTTAATGCCATTACCCGTAACCCGTAACCCCCATAAGCAAATCCCCCCCCAACAAAAGCAAACAACAAGATTTTCCGCATCCTTGTGTCTTAAAATGTTGCCTTTTCGCCTTCCCCATGATTGGAGCCGGCTCCTCACCAACCCCCCTCCTCAATGGTTACGGGCCGCACGGAGCTTCAATCCGTTTGACATTTTTCACACAAATTTCTGGCATTTTTTGTTGGCTCCCCTGCTTGGGCGCCGAAGCCTTACGACCGACCGACCCACCTTTCTGGCGTTGAATAGCTGCACATAGTTTACTCTGCCTTCGTCTTCATCTTTGTTTTCCTTTTTCTTTCTCCGCACACACAAACACACGCATCCTTTGTTGTTGCCCCTTCCACATGGCTCTACCGCTGCTGTTGCCCGCTGCTCTGCTCTGCTTGCTTCTCTCACATTCTCGACAGGCAAATTCCAATGCTAATTCTAATTAAGCGCATTTGATGAAGTAAACGTGCTGCGAGTTTTTACTTCATAAAGCTGAACAAAAAAAAAAAAAAAAACGAAAAAAAAATCACAAAAAACAAAGAAATTAAAAAATAAAATCCAGAAACAAACAAAAGAGGCGGCGGGCGGGCGGGCGGTTCAGAGCTAAAAGCTGAAGCTGAGCGCAGATAAAATTTCAACGCGCGCGCTCATTAAAAACTTTTGCTGAGGCAATAAAGCTAACAAAAACAGCAGCAGCAACAGCAACAACAGCAACGGCAACAACACCAAACACAAGATGAATAAATAAAATAAAATGTGTTGCGTTTTCTTCTCTTTTCTTGTTGCTGTTGTCGTTTCTGTTTCCCTTTGCTGCCTGCTAGCTAGTTGGATGGGTTCGGGTGGGTTGAGGAAAAATTCATTGTCATTGTCAAAATAAATTTTCCTTTTGAAAACCATTAAAGATTTCATTTGAAGCGAAATTGTTAGAAAAGTGCAAAACGGCAAACTGAGAAAAAATCAAAAAGAAAAAAAAAAAAACTCCGAGCTGAACCACCCAGCAGCGGAGGAGTCAGCCAGAGAGGAGATAGAAAGAAAGAAGTTGAGCAACAGAGAGAGGAAAAAAAAAAATTGAAATTATTACAAAACTTTTGTGATTATCTCGGTGGCTGCTCGAAATCTTGCCTCCATCCTCTCACTCCTCATGCTTCATGCCGCCTATTCTTGCCACTCATGGCATGAAGAAAGAAGGAAAAAAAGTTAAATTTGTTTCGCCCAATAACTGTCAATGTGGGCAAACAACACCATTTGGGGGCGTGGCCGGTCGATTGCCTTCTTTAGGACAATTGTTGCGTCGCCGCCGCCGCCTGGCTAGACAAAAAGAACAAAACAAAGGCAGGAAGCTGTCGAGTGTAAAACACTGAGAGACTCTAGCAACGACCTTTGTATGCTCTTTCAATACACAAAAATTTCTCTAATTTATCTCTTGACTTATTGTTGAGATGCTGATCATAATCAGCTAGAAATGAGCTGGCTTAATTGATTGGAGAATCCACCAAATGCAGAGTCTAGTCACTTGGCAGCTGCCTGTCCATTAGTGTCTCTTTCTCTCTCTCTCTCCACCACAGTGTGGTACTTTATTTAGAGATTTATGCTAATCAAGCTTAAGTATTTGCGCCATAGATAGGCCAGGCTGGCCGCAGAGGTGGCAGGAGAGCCACAGCCACAAACAAGGCGGAGGGGGACGGAAGATGCCCGCCAGTCATCAAAGTCCGCGCGCGTCATCTACAATGAAAGTGAAAATTCTTATGTAATAATATGCTAATGCTATGTGTGTGTGTGTGTGTATGTGTGTGTGTGTCTCTCTGTGTCTCTGTAGAGATTTTTTGTTTTGCTTTTAAATACATCCAACGACAATTTCCTTCTATTTTTTTTCTTTTTCTTTTTTGCCTTTTAATTTAAAATTTATGGCCCAAAGAAAGCGGGCGAATGAGCGAGCGAGCGACAAGGAAGTTTTAGCGCTGCTGGCTGTCGCGCTGCTATAAATTAAATATTTTAACATATAAATATATTAAGAGACTTTGCTAGATTTTTTTGTTTTTCATATATTTGCAGCAGCAGCAGCATCAGAGAGGCAAGCGAAACAAAAAAAATGTTAAATAAGATTTGTTTCGGGGTTTTTTATTTAAAGTTTATTTATGTGTTGTTGCTGCCTGTTTTTAGTTCATTATGCATATTTAAATGTGTTTGTTTTTCTAATTAATTAATGAAAAATTTAAAATGTGCGTGTAAATTCGAAAGTTTTTTCCTCTGTTTTTAATGGCTTATAATTTGTATTTTGTGTTTTATTTTTTGCCTTTTTTTTCTTTCTATTTTTCGTGTGTTTTTTTCCATGGCAGCAGCACTTTAAAGCGATTTAAAATTATTTATTAACGCACATAATTTTGGAATTAGATAATGCAAAGAAAGAAGCAGCTCGCTGGCTGGCTGGGTTGGTCAGGTTTCGCCTTCTTTTCCCTCCCTCTAAAAATATATTAAAAATCAATTAATGTCCGGAGAAAATATCCATTATGCTAATCAAACGAAATTAAATCGAATAAACATATAAATTATATGAAATATAAAGCTGCTGCTGTTGCTGCTGCTGCTGTTGCTGCTGGTTGCCCCATTGAAACATAGAAACTGAAACCATCGACCAATGCTGCCTGCCTGCCTCGCTGCCGTTGCCGTTGCCACTGCCAACCCGTCTGTCCATCGAAACTATGAGAAAATCATTAAAATTAAATGAAATTTTTTGACAAAGCCGAAACATTAATTAACATTTAGCGTTTAGTGAGCTTAAAGAGCTTCGCTCGCTCGCTCGCTCGCTCGGTTGGTTGGGTAACAATTAAATAGATGTAGATGCGAGGCGGCGGCGGCGGCGGTGAATAGAAAAAATTATGAAAATTTATCTTGTTAATGTTGATAATGCTGACGAGAGGCGACAGACAGACAACAGCATAGTGAAGGCCAAAAGGACTCTGCTAACCGTTCGGTAGTTGATTGGTCTATGGCATTAGGAAATCCTTATCCTGCCAAAGCTTTTCCTCTGCCTGCCTCTTGCCATTTCGTTTATTTAAATTTGATTAATTTTAGCTTAGAATTTAATTGTTTAAAAAACCAGTTTGTGCTTTTTCACACACCTCCACACGGTTGGGGCTGATTTTTCTCCCCCTTTTTTATCTGCTTCTTTGCGGGCTTAGTTTGATGACTTTGCGCATTTCGCAGCCGTTAAGCTTCTGGACGGACGTCTGTTGCTGCTCGCTTTGTCGGTGCAAAAAAGCAAAAGCAACAAAAATCTCCGTCTCGTCTGGCAGCTTAGGCGGGCCGCATCGCTCCCATACAGATTTTTTTGCCGCCTCATTTGACTGAAGCTACGGATACCGCTGCTGGCGCCATCGCATCCATTGTTATTGGACATGGACCATTGACATCGCTTTTCTTGAGAATTTCGTTTAACGAAAGTGAGAAGAAATTCAGCAAATAAACACACTTTTCGGCTTCCTTCTAACTGCGGCGCTTGTATGTTTTTCTCTTAATTGCTTTCAACGCTTGTTGCGCTGAACTCCCCTCTCTCTCCATCCACTCACGCATAGGCAGCACAGTCATCTGTTTATTGGATGGACAAACCTCACAGTTGGCTCCCCCCATTAAAGAAAGAGTTGCGGCGTCAGTTAATTGAAAATTATTTGCGACGGCTTCACTTCTCTTCTCCGCTTTGTTTCTCGTTTTTCCTTCTCTCGATCATTTTTTGGAAAAACAGAAACCAACAAATTAGTTTTCAATTACAGTTCTCTGTGTGGTTGTTGGTTGAAGAAGTGCGTTGTTATACCCGGCTGGCTGGCATTGTCCGTGGGGTTATATAAGTCCAAGATGCAGGTTCATTGTGTTTGTTGTCGTTTGTGGGTTATCGGTGGTTTGTTGTTGACTGTTGACTGTCTTGTCTCTTGATGCGGGTTTTCCACACAACGGTAGCAACAACAGTGTCAACGAGGGCGAAAGCATGGCAAATGACTCCCAAAAACCATGAAGGAAGACAGAAAAGACAGAAGTCGCAACTGAATCGTGTCATTCAATCGATGATGATGATGATTATGATCATCTATAGGTGGCTACCTGAGGTTAATTTCAATTGATTATAGTTCAGTTGGCCCTCCGCTTTCCCCTGGGAGATCAAAGCGATCATTGATTATCCTGCTCTGGCAATTGATAGACAACAAAATTGGGACTTCAAAGTTTCTGTCAGTGCAGGAGGAGCCTCTGGGCCTCTGGGGGGTCCCTTTGAGTTTCACTCAGTCAAGTCCATTCATCGCTTCTGGCTTTTTATTAACGTTTAATTTAATTTGCAGACCAAAGAAGTATTTTAACAAATTTTACAACATTTCGGACGGACGGACGCACGGACCTAAGCGCAAGTATAATCCAGACCTTCTGTTGCTGATGTTGCGGCTGCGGCTGCTGCCACTTGAGTTGCCACCCCAGGCCGACGCTGCTAGATGGTGAAGCATCATTCTGGCCAACTTTCAGCCCGTTAAACGTTTTCTCCAGCATATTTGTTGGCCATAAATTAACACGAACGTTGCGCCTCGCCTCGCTCGCTTAATCTTTTTATGGCCTAAACGGCAACGCCCTCTGACCGCCCCCTCCTCTCCGCCTCTGTTTTTCTCTGCATTTCGCCCACCAGCCGCACAAGAAGAAAAATTTAATAATTTGCTCAACATTAACCACTTGGCGGCCTGTTGTGTTGGGCCTCCCAACCTCCTTCTCTTTCCTGCCCACTTTGCTGTTGTTTGTTGTCAACATTTTTTTTCTTTTTGCTGAGCGCCGCCGCGCTTTTCGTTCTCGTTGTCCTGTTTTCTGCTAATTATAAGGGGATTATTTGCTTATCCTCGAAGGTCGCTGCTAGGAGGTGTTGGAGTCAGCGGTGAGGGGCCAGCAGACAGACGGGATATGAAAAGATATTTTCATTGTCCTACCAACCTGCCTACCTGACTGTAAATTAACGAAGCATCCATGCTGCCCTCCGCCACCTCGACGCTCTGCCATAAATTCCCAATTAAAAGCTGTAATAAGCGTTTGTTCCGCTTCAGCTATGAATTACATTTTTGGCCAGGGACACAGCCAGCCTTAGTCCGTCCGTCTGTGCCAGCAGAGTCACAGTCGAGAGTTACGGCCGCCGCCGCCTGGCCTGTTTGTTCCTGAACGACTCTCAGTTCCGTTGAGCGGGCAGCCCTTGTCCGAATCTTAATTGTTGTGGCTGCCACCGTTGCTGCTGCTGCCGCCGTTGCTGTTGCTTCATTATTTCATTCACATTCACATGCGCCCCCAGCTTGCTTGTCAGCAGCTGCGACTTTGTAATGCAATTGCAATAAAACAAACTACACAATGGCCGACAGGTGAATGGTAGCCAACGGCAAAGTTTAGGTGAAGACGGCACAGTGGTTGGTTTCCCACTGACAGTGGAACACATGTCCATGGAGTCAATGGGAGCATTGTGCCTGCCAGTCAGCCAGCCACTGTGCAGGGCTACTCGCGCCATCATGTGTGTGTGGGTGTGTGGGTGGGCAATTAAAAGAGGGTTCAAAGCTCAGTCCAGCTCACAAATTATATGCGCATTTAATGAAGTGTGCCACGCACACAAACAAACAGGCACACACAGATGCACAAGTACACGGGTTCTTGTCGGCTTCACACATGCGGCGGGCAGACGGGCAGTTGGGCGGGGGTGGTGGCTACGTAAAGTCATTAAACTGCCACGCCTTTGCCTAACCGCGCTCACCTTTCAACGCGGCCGGAACTGTAGCAAACCACACACAGTGCTGCCGCCTGTCTGCGTCGGAATTGAACTGAACAGTCTGTCAGTCGGCCAGTCAGAGCAGTCGGCAGGTGAGAGATGACTAAGGTCACGCGCCTCGGTTCGTCCACAAAAGGTCACTTAAACAAAATGAAATGAATAAATGCATGAGTCGCCGGCAGCAATGGGACAGCGACCAGAGTGCTGCTTGCATGGTGGCTGGTGGACAGGGGGGGGCACAGGACATACATAGGTTGTTGGCACATTGGCCGAATTGGCCGGCCAGAACTAAACGGTTTGTAATGGACGCGCGTCGGCTGCCAGGATTGAAACTTAATTGCAAAAATTTTAACAAACATTCGCTTGGTCGGTGGGTCGCTTGCTGCTCGCCTGCTGCTTGCCTGCTGCTCGCAGCAATAACAATAATTCTCAAAAGGTTGAACTTACAATGAGACAACTTCTCGCTGCCAGTGTATGTGTGTGTGTGTGTGTGAAAGCCACCAGCAGTTGTGCTACTTTCGAGTCCTGTTGACCACAAAGATTTATGCACGACAGACTGAAATTAGAAACGTTTTTCTTGCTGCGCTTATTTCTTGCTTTTTTCTACGCTCTCATTCTGCTGCGGATCTGTCCGTCCTCCTTGTGTGCGTGCGTGTGTGTGTGTGTGTGTCCTTGTTATATGGACACAGCAGTAAACAAAGCAGCCAGCATATACTGCGCTGTGCTGGACACACACACCCTGGGTGGTGCCAAGTGCACTTTATTAGCCAGCAAGGACTTTCCATTTTCAACTGCCGCCGCCGCCACCACCAGCTGCCTGCTGTCTTGGCTGGCAGCCCCTTGCGAACATTTCGCCATTTGGCATAAATGTGCTCATTAAAAGCACATTGACATGCTGCACAGTGGCGTCAAATTATTGTTAATTATATATGCGTGTGTGTGTGTGTGTTCCACAGGCTTTAATGTGTGTCCAGTCGGTTTCCTCTCATTTGGCTGTCACAACAAAGTGTAGCGCACTTTTCAGGGCAACATTTTTGAGGTGTCTAAGCTGCTTTCCTTCAAAATTCGTTTCAATTTAAGTAGATTGGCGTCTCCTGAGAGTTGCACGACATTTATCCTAGTCATCTAGCCCAGCTTGGTGTGGTGTGGTGCGATGTGCTGTGGCTTGGCCTGGCCGCAGTCATTAAACCAAAGAGCCTTGGCCGGTCAGTCGCGGCGTAACTAAGGCAGGCAGCTAAGTGCTCATGTGTGTTGAGTATTTGCTGTCGCATTTATAAAATTGTGCATAGTTAAGTCCAAGCTGAGTCGTCCGTCCGTCCTAGGTTCGCTGATGTTGATGTTGTTCATGTTGCTGCCGGCCGTTGGCTGGCCGCCGCATGACTGATGGCGCCCAGAGGTGCAGACGTAAATATGGAAGGAAAAAAACTAAGGGAGACAGGAGATGGAGACGGAGATGGAGACAGAGCTGGAGACAGAGCTGGAGTCAAAGTTGTCGACTGGCGGCGAGTCTAACGAATGAACGAAGGACGACGGACGCTGGCTGTTGGCTGCTGCTTACAGTGCAATTGCAGGAGGCAATGGCAACAGCAATGGCAACTTGAAAAGCATAATGAAGGATAATGAGTTCTTGATTAGTACAAAGTGGAAAATTGTGTATTTTTGCACTGTCGCGCGCTGTGCGTGTAAGTGTGTTGATGTATGTTGGTGTGTGCGGCATCAATTAACCGTAATTAGGGGCTCCGCATTCAGCGTGACCAAACACAACAACAACAAGCCGACAAGCGCAGCAAAGTAGGCAACAAGGAAACTGACAAACGCAATTGCTGCAACCTCATGATGACGCCGATGATGCTGCTGCTGTTGCTACTGCTGCTGTTGATAATCATGGTAAAGTTTGCATAAATGCTTGAAGTATATAAAACAGATTGAGCCTCTGGCTCTGGCTCTGGCAATGGATTAAGTAAACAACGCCAACAGCCAGGCAGGCAGCAGCAGCAACAGAACACTTCTCACATATTACGCATCCGCCATGTAAACACTGCAGTTGATAGAAAACAGCAGAGAAAAAAACAAAAAACGAACAAACGGACAGTGGTTGGTGGTTGGTTGGTTGGTTGGTGTCCGACGAGAAATGTAAATAAAAATTGAAATAAAATGTTGGGAAAAATCAACACGCAGACTGCGCTGGACTTTTGCCTTTTGTTGTCCGAGTGTTGATTGTTGCAATGAGACTTATAGGGTAGCAGGCAAAGCATATCAGCCAGCAGGCAGTCTTGACGACACACACACAGAGTCTTTCCCCCCTTGAAAGGTCGTTGAGAACACGATTCAGTTGGATTTCTCTTCTAGGTTGCCATCTAGATGATTGAAAGTGGAATTTTGTTGCCTAGTGTATGCAGAGCTTCGGTCTGAGCAGCGTAGCTCCCTCTCTTACCTCTGTTGTTGTCTGTCAGCCGTTGCATTTCCGCACTTCCGCATTGGGCATGCAAATCGACGATTAATCAAAATACCACTTTACCCAATTGTTGCTGCAAATTACATTTCATTCGCTCTTTCCCCCCCGCGCCGCGCCCCCTTGAGTTTTTTCTTCGCCATTTTCATTTTTTCATTTCAATTCTGTTGACAAATTTACACAATTGGCAGGCGACGCGCTCGTTGAAGTGCAACAAATTGTAAAACGTTGCTGCTGGAAATAAGTGCAGAAGTGCAGAGACGGCGGTCGCCGCAACAATCATGCGTCAGTTCAGCCAGCGAACTATTTAAATAAAATTTCTCATAATTTGTTCTCAATGACTTTAGTCTGCTTGAAGGTTTCGTGGTCGCATCAGTCAGTCTCTGGCAATTGTTTGCCGATGACTGCAGCTGATCGTGATTCTCTTCCTGCATCTGCATACACCAGTTGCCTGGCTTTCAAATCAGCGAAGCCTCCTCTGGCCCCTCGGCAGACTGCCCAGCAGGACCCAGGACTCCATGGAGCCTGCCGTCCCTGCTGCGTCCTTCTTGCTTCAGTTGCTGCCTGTTTCTTGCTGCTCATTTCGACTTTTTAATAACATTAATTAAAAGCGCGCAAAGTGAATGAAAATGGCGCCCTGCCTATGCCCGTCCAATTGTCCAACTGTCCGCCCTCCTTCGCCGCCCATCCACCTCGCGTCCATCGCGACTTGGCGCTGCCCTCGTTTTGCACTCAACAAACAAAAGTCGCAACAAAAGCAGCAAGAAGAGCAGCGAAGCAACGCGAGGCAACTGGCCAAAGGAATGGAAAAGAAAAAACTAAAAGAAACACAGCGGCAATGAAGAAAGAAAAATACAAGAAAACACTGTAAAGCGAAAAAAGAAGAGTGAAAATCAAAAGCAAAAGCCAAAGCTCCCTCCCTTCCATACATCCCAGCAGAAGCAGCAGTAGCAGCAGCCGCCACCAACCAGCCAGGCACCAGGCATCCAACAACGGGAGCCAGAATCACAGGGACCTCGAGCCGAAAAAAGAAACTAAGGCAACCGAAATATTAATGAATGAGCAAATAAGGCGCACTGGCCACGCCCCCCTTCGCCATCCCACCCATTCTTTAGTCAACCCATTTGCAATGTCCCAGCTGCCTTCCCTCTGACCTGGCCAACATGGCCAACAGAGCAGCCCTCCCACCGCCTGTTCTCATGCCGCCGACTTTCGGACGCGCTGGGTACACAACGGTATAAATTTGTAGTTAATTAATCACCTTTCGCTTTGTTTATGGCTAATTTAATTAATTTTATGTCTTTTATTGTTCGTAGGCCAGTTGGGAGTTGATTATTCCGACTTGGACTCGGCCAAACGCACCCAGGAATGCGATGCAGATGCGGATGCCAAGGCCATGAAATTGAAATGGATTTCTTCTCATATTTGCCGTTGCCGTTGCCATTGTCGCTCCCTCTTTTTGCCTAGAGGGAGGAAGAGAGAGAGAGAGAGGTAAAGAAATTCATTGATTGAACTGGCAGGAAACTTTTTCATATAAATTCATTTCCCTCTTCACAGTCCATCAAACGGTTAGAGAAAGAGAGACAGGAGACTATCAAACCGCAGGGGATTCCCCCCACTTGGAGTCGAAGCATAACAGGCTACACGTGATTGTATATCGATCTGTGTGATCCCTGTGAGGATCCCAATTGAACATTGATGATCAAAGTAAGTAAGTGATGTGTAAGGAAGTGTGATGACCTTCGCTTATCCCTTCTCTCTCTCTCTCTCTCTCTCTCTGCAATGCCAAAAGTGAAACTTTTCAATTGTAAATTCCACATCGCGTTCGTCCTTTGTCAATTGAACAGACAGGCGGCGGCGGCGGCACCATCACCACATCCATTGAAATCTCTAGTCAAAGTCGCTCTTCGCTGCCTGCCGTCTCTCCGCCGTCAATCTATCAAGTCTTCATTTATTCATTTCTCTTTATATCATTTCGTTGAAAAATGTTTACAATCTCGTGTTCCGCATTCATTCAGGTCGAATTGTAATACGAAATTTGCAAGTGAATTGAGCTGCACAAAGCCGCCACATTATGCATGTTTCCCACCACCGCCCACCCACACACACACACACACACACCCAGAGGATATTGCCCTGCCTGGCCAGATATATTTGGTTTTATATAAAGTTGCATATGAATAATCTGAGCTGTGTGTGTGTGTGTGTGGTGTATCGCTTGGGCTTGAATGGTTGAGCCGCATGCCGGCTGCCTGCTGCCTCTGTTAAGACCCTTAATGAAAACTGTCAGACAATGGCAACAATTTCAATCGATGGTGCTGCTGCTGCATGCCGCCACATCGATGGGGATATGTCATCTCGCGGCCGCCAGCTTGCTCACTCACCCACTCACCCATCCATCTGGCTTGAAACATATTTCCGAATCATTGTTGGCAGCCGGTTGCCTTGTTTTCATCAATTTCTTTTTCTCTCGTTTGATGATGATGATAAAAATGTCAGGACTAGAAGCAATGTCAACTATTAGGAGGGAGATATTTAGTTGATTCTCACCAACATGTAACAGAGAGAACTTGCTCAGTGGATACATCATTGCGTTATCTATGCCATAAGGAATGCTTCGGCCGAAACAAGACGATAGCAAAGGCCCCGCTGTAAGGGCGTCACAAAAACCTGTAACAAGATCAGACAAAGCCGCCAGCCCATAAAACAGACTAGAAAGGACATCACCGCTTCGACTAAACGGACTCTGGACAGTGTTGCCTACTTTCTTGGGCTGCCCAGGGGACAACAGTTCGGTTTGGGCTTTCAATGTTGTCATTTCGGCGTTCGGTGTTCGGCTCTCGGTGTCGGTCGGTCTCATTATAAAAACATTAAATAAAATGGCGATTAAAAAATGAAAGGAAAAATTTATAATGACGCACAACTAATTAAGTTAATATGCAAAGATCCTGCCAGCAGCCTGGATGTGTGCTGTACGCCCTGTGTCTGTGTGTGTGTGTGTGTATTGAGTGTCCCGTGTCTCTGTGATGTCAATTTTATTTATGACCACAGTGAGGAGAGGAGAGCAGAGGAGAAGAAGAGATGGTAGCCCTGAGCCATGATTCAAAATAAAATGAAATGAAAAAGGAAGAAGAAGAAAATGTCATGCATTATGTAAATTTTATTTACAAAAAAAAAAAAAAAAAAAGGAAAGAGAGAAGGAGAGAGAGAGAGTCAGCCAACTGCCAACCGCCAGTAACTGCCAGCTGACAATGCAGAAATGCAATCAAATAAAACATGCAACGCGTTGATGCCACACACACACACAACCTTCCTGCCTGCGACGAGCGCGTGTCCTGTGTTTGTCCTTTCGCTCACTCGCTCGCTCGCTCATCTTTGCCAATTCAACCAAAGCGCTGCTTTAACGCGCACACACAATTGAAGCCGACGCCGCCATTGCCGCCACCGCCTAGTGAATTAAAAATTAATTACAATAAATCAAAATGAAGCGGACAGCCAGCCAGCCAGGCAGCCCACAAATCAATAAGGACGACAAACTGTATAAATCGTGACAAAGCAGCAGCGTCAGGAGGCTACATTGTCAAGGCATTTTGATTGTGCGAATCGAATCGTGTGCATCATGCAACGTGCAAGCGGAGTGAGAGGAGATATCACTGCGCTCTGTCATATCTTAGGTGGAGATTTAAGTAATTGCCGGACCAACAGCAGCAGTCAGTTGACTTGTCCCAACATGGCACATCAAATGCGATTATCAGAGTAAAAAATTATGCACAAGAGATTTACATAAATTAAAATTTTTGCCATTTTTAATGGCTCCCCAAAGACCTCACAAGCTTATTGCTCAACCGCCAGGCGGCTCAGCAAGAGGATGAGGCAAAAGGCCAAGAGAGAAGGGGAGAGAGAATGAGCTCCTGCTTCAATTGAAAATCTATACAAAATGTCTAAATTATTTGCTTGGGAACCAATGTATTCATCATTGAAATTGTTTTCCCTTTACAGCAAAGCCGGTCGACTCCCCCCACGTCCGTCCATCCGTCCTCTTCAAATGGAAAGAGTAATCTGTTGGCAAACAGTGTTTTATCCACATGGAGTTGTATGTATGTATGTGTGGTGAAGCGTCTACTAACCAACTAAAAGCATTTAAATGAAATTACAAAACATTTTCCACTTACTGTTATCATTTTCCAGATGCTGCCAGTCAATCAGAGATGCTGCGCTGCCCACCAGCCCACCGCTCAGCTGTCTGCCTGCCTGCCAATGTAAACATTTCCTGGGTTCATTTCGCCATTCGCCGCTGCGCTGTCCTGTCCCGGTCCTGTCTGTCGCTGGTAATCTATTTACTAATCCATTCAGCTACACTTTTAACACCTGCCAACCAATAACCTAATTGCCTGGCCGGTCGGTCGGTCGGTCGACAACGTTTTTAAAGTCCATCAAAGAAAAAAGCATTTGAATTGAATGTTTGGCAAAAAAATGTGGGAAAATTTATGCACAAACAGTCGCAGTCACATTCATATATGGTCGCCTGCTGCTGCTGCTGTTGCCGCTGCTGCTGTGGTCATCAATATTGCAAAAAGCGGCCGCATCGCTGTTGATATGCATATTAAAAAACAAAACACCGTTGTTTGCATAAATTAAAATATTGCGTGGCAAAAAGTATTGCGCTGCACAGAGCAATTAAATTAAAGGCCACCAAATAGAATGTACAATTGAGCCATTCCAGTGGGTCGGGCAATGGGCGGGCGCAATGGGCAATGCAAATAGAAGTCCCAACCAGCGAGCCATGAAACTGTCCACCTTTCACACATTCAAGCTGGATGGATGGATGAATGGATGGATAGAGGAGGGGGATTCCACGATGACGAGATTGTCAAATGCAGTTAACCGAAAATCATTGTCGGTTGCGTCGTTCATTTCATTCATTTCGGTCGGTCGTGTTGAAATTAGTCAAAAAGCATAACATTTGAGGTGGCCAAATGGCCGGCGGCGACAGCGACAGCGGCAGCGCCAGAGATGACAGCCAAATACCTGCCAAGTGACAGGCAGGCGGCGGCGACACTGGTTAGTAGCGCAATTGCAATCGAAATCTGTCCGATCTCTAATGATGGGTGGGTGAGTGAACCCCCCCGTGCGTGTTTAGCAGCCTGAATTCCATTTATTGATTATATTTCTCTGAACCCAAAATCCAAAGCAATTTGCAATCTGAAACCTCAATGATTGAATTTGTTTCAATTGAATTTTTGCCACAAATTTCTGTTGTTGTTTCTAAATCAAAAGACGTGTTAGTTACCATAAAAATGCTGCTTCGTTCCAGTGTGCTGCTGTGGTCGACCCACCAACCTCCCACCCACGGCTTAGTCCGATGATTTCAGCGTGTTAAAATGAAAAGCCATTTGGGTTTTATTTTTAATATTTTTTACACTTTTATTGAATTCATATTTTTTTTGTTCTGTTTTTGTTCTGTTTTTGGTTTTAAATCGTTTCTCTCTGGTTTTGCGCGTTTGCTGTTTTCAATTTCTCATTTCTCTGTGTTGTATTTCTGTCTCGATTTCAATTTCAGTTGCTGTTTCTGGCTGTGTGTGTTGGTGTGTGTGTGTGCTGATGATAATTACCTTCATTTGTTTCACTTACAATTTACGCAATTTATTGAAATCATTTTTCCACTCAATGGTTGGTGTTTTTTCTTTCCCATTGTGTGTTCTTGAATGACGATTACAATATTATAAATTTGCGGCCGCCGCCTCGCCATAGCGCTGCAGTCATTGTGTGTGTGTGTGTGTGTGTTTGATTTGGTTTGGAGTTTTTTTTTTCGTCTCCTACATTTGCATTTTTCACACCCACAACACACAGCACTACTACTACTGGCTTTGGCATTTATCCCCTGGCATTTCCCATCAGCAGCTGCATTTTTCTTATTTAACCACATTAAAATTGTTTGGGTTTCTCGCTTTTGTTTATGCTTAAAATTGTATTTAACATATTTACTTTAAAACACATTTTGCTGTTCTGCTCTGTTCTGTTTTGTTCTCTTCTCTTCTCTTCTGTTCTGCTCGGTTCTGTTCTGTTTTGTCTGCTGTTACTGTTGCTCCTTCTGTGTGTGTGTGAGTTGTGTTTGCCTTTTAAATTTCCCCTCGTTTTGCTTTTGTTTTTTCTGTTTTCCAGGCAGGTAAACCTTTCTTTAATTAAGTCGTCTACCAACCGACACAAAAAACAAACAAAAACAAAAAAAAAAAAAAAGACGACACAAGAGGAAATGCACATACATTTAATTACGGGGCTCAACACATTTTAATTATGGCTTATCGTCATCGTTATCGTTACTGTTATCGTTACAATATTCATTTCAGTTTTTTTGCTGTTTAATTTTTCTTTAGTGTTCGTGTTTGTTCTATATGCTCGTCGTAGTTTCTCTTTCTGTTTTTCTTTGCTGCAACATGGACTTTACTTTTTTCACCTTAATTTATACATAGAAATTGTGGTTTCATTTTTTATGATTTTTCTTTTTATAGTTTTTTTGGTTTCTGCGTACTGCATTCTGTAATCGGTATTTTGCTCTTCATGCTGCTTAAGATGAGATTTCACTGAATTTACTTTTCTATAAACATTTAAACATTTTTTCTGGTTTTTTGTTTTGTTTTTCCTCTTATTTAGTGAGTTTTAACTATTAAATATTTTGCTTATCTCTTTAGGGGGCTTCTGTTTCCAAGATAATTGGAAAAATCTCTTATCGCTTTCAATGCAATTAAGCATGTGCGGGGATGAGAAGAACCTAAATCAACTGAGAGAGTAGGAGGATGCAGAATATTCAGGACCCTTGTCTGTTCTCCCTGGCTTAATTCTTTGTCTTTTACCCGGGAGATTCTGTAATTCCATTCTGCTGGAACAAGGATCTGAAATTCCATTTATAAATTAGAGAAACTGGCTCTTTCCCAGGACTAGATTTCATCAGCTTGGCAACTCAAGAGGCGAACAGCTGATGAGGTATCCTAAGATCAACAATATTGTTGTTCCTTGCTGGACCTTGATGATCATCTAGACCAGAAGAGAACTTGGTTTGGGAGCAGTTTGCCATTGGAATGGTTTTTGATGTTCTATTGCGTTCTAAATGGGTCTGCGCGGATGTGAGGGAAATTGTTATGCGGTTTTCATTCTCGTTTATAGGGTTTTGGTCTTTGTTTTGTTTTCATGGTTGGTTGGGAAGAGGACGAGTGGGGCTTACTTAGTGGAGATTTAATTTGCTAAACGACGTCATCACATTTATAAAATATATATTTTTGCTTGTTATGTTTGGTTTTTGGTTTTTTTTGTTGTTTTGTTTTTTTGCTTTAAATATTGTAATTTATTTACGTAGTTTGAATATCCATATCCATTTGTTTATGTATAGTTACGTGGGTATTTTTTGTATTTAAAATTTCTGTTTTGTATTTTTTACTTAAACTTTTGTTTCTTCTTTCGTTTAGAGCGAGAATTCTTTTGGGAATCTTTTCTGGGTTTTCCTTTTTGGGACATTGTGATGGGCGGGCGGGCGAGACAGCGACAGAGAGACAGAGCCAAAGCGCAAGGGGTTCGTCGAATGGGAGGCGGCGATTATTATCTTAGGACTCGGACCACGGGTCGGACCCTGTGGCTAATTGTTGTTAGTTTTGTTGTGGTTCGGTTCTTGTTCTTTGGGGTGGTGGGATTCGGTTGCTTCTCAGTTGGGTCGGTCCTTTGGGTCCGTGTCTGCTGTCCCGCCTTGAGGGGGGGATGGAAGGATGGCAGGATGAGGTGAGGTGGGTGATGGATGCCAGGATTGGGATTCTTTGCTTTTGCGCTATTATCTTTGTTTTTGTTTTGGTTTTGATTTTTATTTATAGGTTTTTAGGCTTAGGTTTAACGGTTAAGCTTAAAGTAGTTACAGAAAGATCTTGTGACTGAGTGCTGAGTTCTGACTTTTCATTGAGTTCTGAGTGAGATAATGATGCAATTAGAAAGCGAGACACCGAAATAACATTTATGAAACGATCTTTTGGGCTAGCTGTGTTGTGTATTGAATTTGATTTTTCTTATATTTGCTTTGTTTTTTTGTTTTACTTGTTTTTCTTGTGTTTTGTGTTTTCCTCTTCTTTGTTAGCTTTTATGAAACGTACAACAACAATGTAGTTAGACTTAAATCTGCACACGTCATCTATGTTGTATTGCATATAAGAAGTCGTCTGCTTAGAGAGCTCTGATAAATGCTAAGTAGACCAAAAAAAATTGTTTTTCTTTTGTTTTTTTTATTTCACTATATTTCACTAAACTTATATACAAGCAGCTGTCCTGCCTCAATCTGATAAATCTCGTTTACCGATAGCATTCAATTCAATTCAGAGAAGACTCTTTCCGAAAAAATCATTCTGTAAGTGGATCTCCTGTCTACCATATGTGTCTTGTTGGATCGTCAGAGATCACTGTGATCTCCATTTTTCCTTTCCACCTCGTATATCTCATTCATCTTCATAATTAATTAACTTAACTAACTTCTTTCTCCTTCTACGTTGCTTTGCTTTGCGTCGCTTTGCTCTGCCTGCGTTTCGTCCTTCCTTCCTTCCATCCTTACTAACTTACTGTAACTATAGTCTTGAGCTTATTCTAGTTATATTATGACGATAAAAAAACAAAAAAAAAATCCACAAACATGTGTGTATGTGTTGTGTCTATGCCTATAGGCCATATGTCATATGCCATTCATTTATATTTAGAGTTTATATTCATCGTAATAATTATTCATTAGCACTCTTTCCCCCCTTTGGGGGGCCTTTACGTGGATTATACGTTCATAGAATAGACATCTATAGCTTAATCTGGTTGCTTTAATTTTTCTTCTCAATCGTCTTGTGTCTTATACGTCTAAGAGATGTAGAAAACGTGGGCGAGTTAGATAGATAGAAAGAGAGAGAAAGGGAAGTGACAGATAGATAGTGTGTGGTGTGGTGTGGTGTGGTGTGGTGTGGTGTGTATGTGTGTTTCGTTTTAAGTAACAGAAACCCATTATCTTCGACTTTTGACGAAGCTTCAATACCCTGGCAGGGATCGTGTGTTCCTTTGTTCAAGAGACGCAGTCTCTACATTGACAAAAACTTGACTCTTAGCTGTGACTCCTTTGGCGATCGATCACTTCGTTATCTGCTGAACGACAGAATTTTGAAAGAAAGTCTAGAGTGAGATGTAAAGTGACCTCTAGGAAAGTCACAGCTATTGCTGTCGATCACCCTGCTGGTTTCCTCAACAATTAACCTTTCTGCTTAGGAAAATGCCTGCTGGTCGAGACTGAAATATTGGAGGGGAAACAAGCAGTTACAATTTGAATTCTTTAAAATCTGCCTTTTAGGTGAAATTTACCATTTAATTTAATCAACTTTCTAACTATGTCATGCATATTAATTTAATTGAAACTGACTGCAAACTTTGCAGGTTGAGAACTTTCTGCTTCTAGGCAGAGGCCAGAGGTGAATGGCAGTTATTTTTGGATCAACTATCCTACTTTGCTTATTTTTTTTAAACGAGTTTCAAGCGTTCTACTCCGCATAAACAATTTTCCATTTATTCTTTTCAGATTTGCATTTAATCGATTCATGCGGAAAAAGCATTGTTATGATGATAGGGAACCTTGGTTCGTCGTCCCTATTGAATATGGATTTTCTACGCTTCAAAATGGATTGACGAAGGTTTTTATCAACCTGAACGAAATGGAAAGTGAAACTGCAATTTCCCAGCCAATATTTCAACGTGAATACCATGATGTTCAGTGTGATAGCTGCTGTTATATTTTAAAAAGTTTTCCCGAATGAGAAACGAGATGAATGGTGGTCATTGGAACTGCCCGTCGCCCGCCGCCCGTCCGCCGCCTGTCTCCTTCGGTGAGTACGCTTCGGTGTATTTGCCTGCCACGAGGCAAATGACTTCAGTCTCTCTATACGAGGCTGCTATCCTGGCTGTCACCCAGGTATCATCATCCGGGTCGATTAGACCTGACGATGATAACCATGTGCTGCCAGGATGCGCCCTTGTGTGTATGTGTGTGCTTGCTTGGTTATCTATTGTTATCAACAGTCTTTCTGTACTCGGACCGCGAGACCCTGCGGACAGACTGGTTCGGACCTTTGGCTACAATTTTTTCGACGATATGTTAACTAACATTGACAGACCGGACCGAACCGAACCGCAGACCTAAGCCCGTCAGTCTCTGAACTAACTAACTCAATCCACCTCCCCTGCCAGGGCGTCTTTCCTTAATGCTAACAGAAAAAAAAAAGGAAAAAAATTGATCTTAAATTTATTACTCTTTAGATGAATATAATGCTGATTGCTGTATTTACATGTGTGTGTGTGTGTGTTTGGTGTGTCTCTGCATCTGTGTCGAGTGTGTTTCGTGTATTTTTACATGCCTTTGTAAGGACAAGCACTTGCTAAATGAAGAAATGTATTTTGGTTTTGGTTTTTGCTTTGCTTTTGTGTCTTTTTCACATTTATATATATTTTTTTATATATATAAATATTACTTTTATGTGTTTTTCTTTTATTTGTTTAGTTTTAAAGAATATTTTCTGTTTCTTGTTGTTTCTTTTCTTTTGCTTGGCCACTTAGTTTAGTGATAACAATGAAAGTATATCCTTGTGTCTGTGTCTGTCTGTCTGCCTGTGTGTGTGTAAGTCAAGAGAGAGGAAAATATCCAACCCAAAGCACAAGATAAGTCACACAAATCTCTAGCTTCGTTCGGCTTCGTTTTCCTTTCGTCCCGACGACTGAGACTACTAAGAACTGAACTTAGAGGCCATAAAAAAAAGGTTTAAAAACTTAAAAAGTTGTTCCGGTCGGCGATGCGGCTGTCGCTCCGCTTGGCCGCAGTTCCCAGTTCCAGTTGCAGTTGCAGTTTTGCCGATGCAGATGCAGCAGTCGAGTTGATAAGCTTTCCAGTTCCAGTCAACTATGTGGCTGGCAGGGAATGTGGATGATGATGAAGCAGCAGCAACAATTGCTGCTGCTGCCGCCTACTGCTGCTCGCCTCTGCCATCATCCTCAAGTCCTTTGGGGCGCTTCGTTGTTGTTGCTGGCTGGATAGGCTGGAGACGATGATGGTCGGCTGCTGGGGCTGGTGGGCACTGTGCAAGGAGGAAGCGGCTGCGGCGGCGGATGGCGACTGCAGGACCAGCAGGAGCAAACCGCAGCTGAATAGCAAAAATGGCAGCAGGGTCGGTGGTAAACCAGCTGCCGAATTGCCATGATGCATGGCCGCCGGATGTTCGCCTGCGAAATGAGAGACAAAGAAAAACCAGTGAGAAGGCGGCAAAAGGGGACAAACGAGAGACGACACACTGCCTGCCTGCTGACTGACTCAGTAAGCAGTTAAATAAAAAAAGTCGGCGGCTTGAGCCGCCGCCTAGTCGCTTGGCAAATCCAGAAGCTTTATTGCCTATTAACTTAATTGCCGGCAATAAAAAAAAAAAAAGACAAAAAACAAGAACAAAAGAAACGAAGAAAAAAAAAGGCAACAAATACAACACACACACACACACACACTTACCGGCCGCCCAGAAGCATTCAAAATTGTCCTCCCAACCCGCCGCGACCAACCAATGTCAAAAGAAGAAGTGGAAACTACACAGTGGATAAAGCTGTGCGCAGCAGCCGCAGCAGCACAGATGGCAGGCAGATAGGGAGCCATAAATTGTTGGCTGGAAATGCTAAACTGCTCTGCTGCTGCCTTGAAGGAGCCTCGGCCTAAAGCCAGCCACAGGGATCTGCAGCAGCAAAAGCAGCAGCGGCAGCAGCAACTTCAATTATCATGCATCGTTCGTCCTTTACGAGTTCGCTGATGCTCATCATGAGCTGTTACTTAAGTGTCTGCCTGGCAGCTGCTTGCTTAGCCTGCCTGCCCCTCTGTGTCTGTGTGGCACAAAAAATTCTCCAAAGGAAGCAACTCAGCTCAGCCACAGCTACAGCCACGTGAGTGTGTTTTACTTGCATTAAATAAAATTTTGCAAAATTAACTTTTTCCTTTTTAGGGTCCTCATAGTCTGTGCAATGCACCGACTATGAGCCTAATGACAATGCCAATAACTCAGAAGGAGGACCGACCAACCAGCCAGCCCAACTCGAGCTGCAAACGCACTAATTACAGGCATCGGACGATGAAAAACGAGTCTCCACTCCTCTTCGTACAGTTGGAGTTTGACATAATGAAGCGCTGCCAGTTGCCGACAAAATGATGAAACTGTTCCATCATCTACCAACTGCCAAGTCCCTCTGGACACATGACAGCAGTCAGCTATGGACGGTTCGCATCGACTTCATCGTGAATCTCTCTTCACAAGAAGAATCGTGGAAAACAGTCCGAGGAGAAATAGAAACAGCAGCAGCAGCAGCAATGGAAACAGCCGCCATAGAAACTGCACACTTAATTGGATTGGGCCAAAGCTGACTGCTCCCAGGCCTCGCTCCTCTCTCCCAACCCGACTGCGGTGTAGCCAGCCAGTGCTGAGACAGCAGTTCAATTAATGAAAGCGACTTTGATGTGACTCTGAGCCGAGACTATTGAGCCTTGGCTGGGCTGCACGACGACGCATTGTCAAGTCAACTTATCTATGTACGCTGTTGCCTGTCTGCCTGCCTGCCTATGTGAGTTAGTATGTGTGTGTGTGTCTTCTTGACCAGTTAATGCGATCATTACACCTCAGACACACCCCGCACACACAGAGAGATGCACACACGCACGAGCGCACACTCGGACAATAACAACAAATAACTTTAAGCAGCTTTTGTTTCCTCACTTTCAAAGTGAGAAGCAGCAAACAAGGCCATCAGTAAAGCTCCCCACTGGTGAGTGGACACGGGGTGAGTAGGGGTTAAAGCCTGAATTATGATTGTTTTGCTCCTTAAATAGAAGGCCCATCATGTGGGTTTTCCAGTGGAAAGAAATAATTAAACAAAGAAACAAGAGGGACGAAGGTGGACACCATTGAACACCTTTCGCTGTGTGTTTAATTGGCATGTGAAATTGTTTCCTGGGAGGGAAATTCCCCTACCTCGTCTCAGACATTTGTTTTATTATTCCACATTTTCTGCAAATCGAATAAATAGGGGACTCGGATCTGTAGCTGTTAAATGACCTCATTCAAGAATAAGATGAAGAAGAAGAAAGTTAACCGCTAACCGTGATTTCCTATGCCAATTTCCCGTCTCTCATAACTCACTCAAAGCTCATTTGTAAGTCTTAGGCATGCTTTGATGGTCAAAGATAACTTGACTGGGCTTTGCCTGGTTCTGGCAGCAGCAGCATTTTGAAGGTGGGGGCCTCTTCGATGGTCTGAGACTGAGGCCCAAACTCATACTTCTTGAATGATAAATGTGTGAGTTTGTTTGTGTTTTTTGCCTCACCCGGTGTGCTTACCCGTTGCCTTTGTCCTTTTGTTGCCTACTTTGTGGGGCCAGAGAGAGAGGACAAAGGCAGCTGAGGGCAGCGTGGGCGAGGCGAGCAAAGCCGACTGTGTCGATTTCAATTTGGCATTTTGGCAGCCATTCAGGCTTGCAAGTTGTTCGCTTGTCTGATATTTTTTTTTTTATTAAATAAACTACTTAGGAATGTGCCAGAATGCGTCGTCCCCAGGCTGTCCAGTCTGGCTTGGTCCATGCCAAGGCCGTGTGTGGGAGGGTGGCGTTTCGCTCCCCATCAATACTTCAGGCCCTGGCGTTGGTGTTTGCTTTGCCGCAATGTTGAGCGCAAACAACTTGTGTTAATTACTTAAGTTTCAGCAGTTGTTCCACTTAACAAGTTGCTGTTGCTCCCTGCTGCTTCAGCTGCTGCTTCAGCTGCTGTTGCTCCCTGCTGCTGCTGTTGTTGTTGTTGTTATTTTAGTCTAATTCCAGGGCACATTTGTTGGTAGCGCGAGCGTAGCGTGCCGCTTACACGCCAAAGTCATTTGCGCCCAAGTAGTTAAACTTTTTGCTTTGTAAGCGCTTTTTTCCGGCCTCAGCGGAAGCGGCAAGTGGCCCCCGGCCGCTCCCGCCGAACACCACCATCCAGTGGACGGAGGAGAGAGCGGCCGGGCAAACTGCTGAGCCAAAGTGTCTAGCTAGCTGTGGCATAAACGAGTCAAAGCTTGCGAAAATGTTTTGATGCCCAAAGTTTTTCTTTCTCCCTCTTCCTTCTGCCATCCCCCCCACAGTATGTGTGGCAAGCCATGCACGCACACAGACAGACAGACAGTCAGACACATACACACACGCATCACTAATTTTCTTTTTAGCGACTTTCGCCATATGAATGTGTGAAGCAACGACGGAACACACTACACAGCAAATCGTTGTGACGGCTGCTCCTCTGTAATTGCCTTCGAGGTCGTCGTCTCTGCGCCGCCATCAGCGAATGTCTATTAGACGAATCTCTCGGATAAAAATTTATTAAAAAACTAATTCATTTGCAATGCGTTTGTCCTGAATTTCTTTCCCTCACTCAGGTGGTTTGGTGTTTTCAGCCACGCGCCAGCTGACTGGCTGCTGCTGCCTACCCCACTGCTTAATGCTAATTGTCGGTCCACTCAGTTGGTCTGTCCGTCTCTGGTAACTTTGGCTGTGCGCGCTGGCCAAAAAGTTGTCGTCAATCAAGCTGGACGACGCTGCTGTATGGCTTGGAGTCTTGGCTCGTCTGTCAAATAAAGCCGAAAAAGGGAGCTTAGTTGACTTTTTGGGCAGCCGCACATTTGTCTTCTCTACCTCCTCCCCTCTTCCCCCATGACCCAACTACTACCCATGTCCACGTCACCTCGTGGCATTTCAGGCATACAAAAGAGCCTGCTTGTGTGTGTGTGTGTGTTGGGCAAGGTAAAGTAAAAGTAAAAGTAGAAGCAAGTGTAACGGAAAACAGAATAGGGAGGAGGAGGGCAAAAGAGCGTTTTGCATACCGGGCTACTCACCATCGACGATATGCACGCGCAACGAACTCGGATTGGCGTTGGATGGTGTGCATGTGTAGATTCCAGAATCCGACTGGATGGCCTTCTGGACAAGAAGCCGGCTGGTGGTCAGCACACCTTTCTCGGTGACTAATGATATGCCGCCGCGAGGTGAATCGAAATTTATGACCTGAAATGAATAACAACACACACAGCAGTCGTCGTCAGTATTCAGCATTCAGCATTCAACATTCAACATTCAGTATTCAGCATAAGCATCCCAAGAGAGAGTCACAGTCGTAGTCACAGTCACAGTCGGCAGGATGAGAAAGTGGCTAGGGGGGGGAGGAAACCAAATGGCCACAGTTTTGTATTTGCAGGGTATTTGCGCTGTGTTTTTTCTGTCATGGTGGAAACACGACAGCTGGCTGGCTTAGCTTAGCCCTCCTTCTTGTCCCCGGAGCATGTTAGTTAAATTTTTATTAATGATATCATGTTAGTCAAGCCAGGACACGAGCGCTTTAGCTTTAGATTTAGTTTCGGTCTCTTTTTTTTTTTTTGTCGGGTTCCTGTTTTTTGTGGCCTTCTTGTATGCGTGGAGGAGCAGAGCGCAAGCGAGTTTTGGTTCCTGCGGTGTCCTCCTCTGTCGTCTGAGAGAGAGAACAACCAACAGGAACTTTGCTAAAGCTTTTGACATTTCCACAAACTGTGAAAAATCATAAAAGGAGATGAGCAGCAGGTGGGTGGATGGGTGGGTGTGCGCAGGACGAAATAGAAATAAAAATATCAACGCAACGGAATGCTGCTTACATTAGTTAACTACCCCCCACCCACCAGGTCAGGTCACCTGGTTTATTTCCTAATATATTTTCTCGTCTTCTCCGTTGTTTATTTTTGTTTTTTTGTAGTCAAAGTAGAAACTTCTAGTCATCAACTTGATATCACTTTAGTGCAGACAATTCCATTTACCTTCATCTGGGGGGTGGGTGGAATAAATGATTGCGTTTCTCTGCAGTCATAAAATATAAGTTTCGGGTTCCTCGTCGAAAGTTCCTTAGTCATTCAATATAGAGACATCAACCTTTGGTCCTGCTGGTCCTGCTGTCTTTCCTCATTAAGCTCTCTAAAAATACTTGATTTTACAACTAATTTTCTATTGTTTCTATTCGTTTCTTTCGTTACAGCACCTACAGGTCTGTCTCTCCTGTCCCAGAGGACTTGCTAATCAATATGTCAGGAAAATATCCCATCTACAATTCACATTGTTATTTTGTGTCCTGCCTTGATGTAATGCATTCCGTTTCACTTTTATAAACATGTAAAATATTCAAAACCTTAAGCTGTAAACCTTTGGACATTATTTTTGGATAAATTACCTGACTGAATCCATCCCCTCTACCGCCCCTACTAAATCAAATGAGTCTACCTCCTGGCTTCCTGGGAGAAACGTATACAATTGAAAGGGAAAACCAAATCCAACGAAAACACGACCCTTATCAACTGTAATTACAGTGAGAAATGCGTTGCGCACTCGTGTGTCCTGTTCTGTTCGGTCCTGTCCTCTGCTTATAGACAGAATAGATCCGTTGTATTTGGGTGAACCACTAACCTGATTGGTTGGGAACAGCTTATGCTCTGAAGGTCATGGATGGTCGGTCGATTGGTCGTCGGTCGGTCAGTCAATGGGGTGGTGGTGTGTGGTGTTGGCTAGTAAGACTCACCTGGCGGTTATGGGACCAGATGACAGTGGGCGGCGGCTCCGGTGCATATCGTACAATGCAAGTCAAATTGATGGTCGATCCTTTGTTTATATGCAGATCGGGGGCGCCAATAAGCTCGGTAATGGGCTCTGAAACGGAAGAAAATACAAGAGAAATTAGAGAATACAAAGGGACAGACAGAGGTAGGACAGCCGCTCGCTCAACTGATGGTCAATTGTATCATCAGAGAAATGAAAGGAGGAAAGGAAAAGCAAAGGACATTGCATAAATTGCGGCGCATAAAACATTTGAAAGCTCATTCCAGGCTAAGTCCAAAGAACAATAAAAGTAAAAATACAAAACACACAAGTCTCCATGTAGAGCGGCGGCAGACAGTGAGAGGCAGGGAGAGAGAGAGAGAGATACGTATAAGAGTAGATAAGTACAAGGGCCAAGGACACAGCAACACACACAACACACACATGACATCTCTTGCCAGGCAGAGCTGAGTGGCTGAAACTGAGACCAGAGCGGCGGTAAAGACAGAGGGGACGGCGGCCCCCATGGCTGCGCCTACGTTGCTCCATCGCCAGTTTAAGAAAAGTTTATCTACCGTTGCGTTAAATTGTTTTCTTTCCTGCTGCGTAACCAGAGCGCGCGTTTGTACAACCGCAGACCTTTGAAGCCTCACATCAATGTTTTTTTTTCTCTCTCCCCGAATGTGTGTGTTTGTGTGCGTTTGACATTTACACGTTTGTTTGCCTTCTTATTCATCGTAAAACAATTTCTGACTTTCGAGCAAAGCGAACCGGAATATAATACAAAACGGCTGGAAGACGACGGACGATGACGACGACAACGCATCATTGTCACAGAACGAAATGAATCGGGCGGGCGGTTGCGCCTCTCTTAGGCTTTTCTCCGCTGCCTCTGCCTTATGGTCGGTCGAGCCTGCCTGCCTGCTTCTTTAGGGGGGGAGATGGGGGTTAGAAATTTCAAATTCAAATTTACATTCAAAATGGCAAACAACAAATTGTGTCATTAGTTCAAGGACATTGATTGAAATCGTTCGTCCAAAGGCAGGCGCAGGCAGGCGGCAGCCACCCAGGCAGCAGCGAAGCGCTCCCAGAACGGGAAAACTAACTGAAATTTCAAATTGGAAATGTACTTAACAGACGAACAAGCAACAACAACAACAATAACAGCCACAGCTGTGGAGCAGGGGGAAGGCAAACCACATACAACAGCAACAACAACAACAATAGACGAAAGCAAACGCAATGGCTTTACTGTCATTGCCAGCCCGTAACAGTAAGAGTAGCAGCAGCTAGAATCACTGCCTGCTTGTCTGCCTCTGCCTCTCTGTGTGTGTGTGTGTGTGTGTGTTAACAAAATGGCTGCTTGAGCGCTTCCGCTGCTACAAGTTTTCACTTGTCGTAAATGCGAATGCTTATGCGCATGTAAATGTAACTATGAATGTAACTGTAACTGTAACGTGAACTATGGCAGGCGCACTGCCTGCCTGCCAGCCTGTATGTGTGTGTGTGTGTGTGTATTGGTGTATAAAAGTGTAATGGTAATGTCTGCACTGCCATCAGAGAGCAAAGGAAACTTAGTAAAAGTTATAGACTCGACTCGTTGGCTGGTAGGTTGGTTGGTTGGTTGGTTGGTTGGTTGGTTAGTTACTCGTCGTAGATGAGAGTATTTTGCTGCTTTCTCGGCTTCTCGGTTTGCTTTTTTCTTTTCCACTTTTCACTAATCTCGATTCACACACAACTCCTGGCAGCGGTGCTGCTGTCCTCGTTTCAAGCTTAGCTTAGCTCCTGGCCTTGGCCTAATGGTTGCTTGCTGGTTACTGGTTGGCTGGTGGGTTGCTGGGTTGCTGGGTTTGCTGCTGGCTAAAGATTTAAATGTGAAAGTGTCATCATCATTGTTGGGCTTTATTCGCATTTTAATGGCAATTGGATTTACGTTATTGGCTGGAATGCAGCCAGATTAGGTGACGATGGCCGGGCCGGGTCGATGGGTTTCATTCGAATCCTTGATTAAGAGGAAACCATTCATGTTGGTCAATCTACGCTGAATGGAACCATCGTGTAACTTTTATTTTTAACAAAATTTCCAAAATTTCTCCTCATTGATTTGGCACACTTAATTGCTTTCGTAGAGAAGGAGGAGGGGAGGGAGAGGAGCCTTCATTATTCCACTTATATTTGAAGTGCGTTTCCTGGCCTGAGCCTGAGCCTGGCCCGGCCCTTGCCCGAGGGGGTCCTTGGCTACATAAATATTTTTATCTATTAGATGAATGTGTTTTCTCTCTTCCAAAACACTTTGACCTAGTTGGAGAGCATCTTAAGGATGTTACAGCAGCAGCAGCAGCCAGCCGCCCTGGCTAATTGAACTTTCCAACTGTTTTTTTTTTTTTGTTCCCTCTCGTTTCTTCTTCTATTTCTTTGTGCTTTGCGCGCGCTTGGGAAATTGTTGGCATTGTGTGCTGCTGCTGCTGGACATGGCGGCTTCCTTTGATGGACTTTCGACATATTTTTGGGGCAATTTAAAGTTTTTTTTTTTTGTTTTCTTGCTTCTTCTTTTTGTAGCAGCGCCAGCAGCAGCAGCAGCCAGCACATTAAATTTATTGATTCACAGAGAGAGAAGGACGATGACGATAAAGGACCGAACGACACAAAAAACAACACAAGGCGCACAGCATATCCTGTGTAGAGTGTGGAACACACACGCAAAGGCGAGGGAGCGGGCGAGGCGGTGTGGCAAGTTAATATTAAACAAATATTACGCATACGACACGTGGGACCAGCTGGCATTGATCAAAAGCGCTTTGATTGTGTGCCATTCGGTGTGGTGCTGCTGTGTGTTGTTGCTGGAGTGATGGCGGGGTGGTGTGTTGGGCGCCTAGGCGTATGCAGCAGGTTTATTATTTATGCCATTCATGCGGCAGCTGAACGAAAATTCAAATAACTAGCCAGGCAGCCAGCCAGCCAGCAACCTGGCGGCTACCAGGCAACCAGGCAGTCAGTCAGCCCAGTTCGTGCTACCTACCCCTCCCCTCTCCCCAGGGGAGTCCTTGAATCAACCATTCACACAAGCTTTGTTAAGGTCAGGCCAGGAGCCGCCGCCCCCTCTATGGAATTTATGACCTTTTTACTTTTAATTTGGCAGCGACTGTGACTGTGGCTGAGGCCGTCTGCTCGTTGGTGGCATTGCGAATCGAAAGAAGCGGCGACTCTGTTGGAATGAGGAGTAGGAGGACGCTGGCATACTTGATCCCCGGCGTCCTTGGAGAGAGCGAAGCGAGAAGTAGCCTTCCGCTGATTATCTAATGATGATTTTTAGTTTTCTCTTTACTTAACAACTCAATTACCAGCAGCATAACTGGCGAAAATATTTGCCCGACTGCGTGACCAAAATGCAAACACACGGCGGTGGCGCATCGGTGTAAGGCCAGAAGGATAAGGAGGACAGACAAGGCGGCCGGGCACGATGGATGGCACCGGGGACACTGTGGGACTTTTGCACTTGCGAACTCATTAATCAACGTAATTTTGCGTTAAGAGTCCAGCCAGCCCATAAATGCTCTGCTTATCAATGATTCATTGTCCCCAGCCTCCCTCTTTCCCTGCTTTTTCTTGGGGAAATTAGTTTTATTGCATTCATTTGGCTGCTGCTGCTGCTGTGGTCGCTGGTCGCTGCCTGCCCTGCACTGTGATTAATCGTCTTGTCAACATTTAAGCCTAATTTGCAACTTTTATGCCGGCTTTTCGAATGTGATTTATGGGAAGTCGAAAGCCGAAAACCGGAAACCAAAAACAGAAATAGAAACCGAAGAAAAAAAAATTAAACACAAACATACACAACAGCCAGCCACAGAGGCAGAGAGGGAGAGGGAGAGATAGAGAGAGAAATATGGAATCTTGTCAGCCCCAAGGGGTCCCCGTCGCCCTATAACTTACTATGCATGTCCGTATCGCTGTCACCTAAACTCATGTAAATCAAACAATAAATTTCAATAAAATACAAATAAAATCTATCAAATACTTATGGACAAAGGCCACAGCCACTCACACACACACACATGAACAAGGTTACAAAGTCGGAGCAGAAAGGGAAACACGAAACCCGAATCGAACGGCCACTGAGGAGGTCCTTGGTCCTTGGTGGCCAGTGGCCGCTTGTTTTGCTTACCCAAGGAAATGGTTCGGGTTTCTTCGGAAGTGGATTTTTGATTTTAGAAATTATTAAATAAAAAAACTAAATAAAAACAGGTGTAACGATGCCCTTTGCCAGCCCTGGGAATATGCAGTTCGAAGAAAACATCCATTTGGCATCCAACTGAAGACAGTTGGGTGGTTCAGTAAAGCTCCCTATAGAATGGGATTTATCTGCAGCAGAGTCGGCTGTCTGGCTGTGAATTAATTCTACAACGTTGCAGAGCAAAGTAATTGGAAATCATTGACAAAATCATAGCTGAGCGATGGATGATGGATGGGAAAAAAATCTCCTTTTGTTGTCATATTCTGTGTGTGATTAGCAAATGTCAATTTGACTCTTTCAGTCGATTATTGTGGCGCCTCCTCTCTCTCTCTCTCTCTTTCTTTCTGTGTGTGTGCGTTGTGCACATTTTCCATATGCACATTTAATGCATTTTTGATAGTTTTTCGGTTTGTTGCTGGCAGCAGCGCAGCCTTCGTCCGTCGCTGTCATTTTCATTTGCCAACTGTTTGAACCATTCATGTGTTGCTCTCCCTCTCTCTTTCTCTCTGTGTGTGCGTGTGTGTGTGTGTGTGTATCTATTGTTACCATTGTTTGGTTGCCAAAGTCAATCAATGGACAAAATGGTTGGTCCAACCGACCGACCAGTTGATTTTGCATTTTACGAGTGCTGTGCTGTGTGCTGCTCTGCTCAGCTTTTGCTGTGAAAAATTCACAAAACCATGGAACCAATCATCATCCTCTCCATCATCATTGCATTGAGGCAGCAACACAATTATCATCTTTATCATTCTCCAAATAGTCATCGGTATGATTCGCCCATCATCATCATCATTATCATCATCATGGACGGACCTCAGCTCAGCATTGACTGGAGGATTCGATGAAGCGTACACGTGCCATGGCTGGTTTCCTGTCCACAGTTCATAGTTGATAGTTGATGGTTGATGGTTGGATAGTTTATAGTTGGTTCCCCTCCTCTCCGCCACCGCCCCCGGCCCTGGTCATTGTCATTGTCGTACCCTCAGTTACTATCAGCTCTCAAGCAAAACCCAGATGCAATGCCCGTCTCGTCTCTCCCATTGTCCGTCCGGATGCTAAGTACTGATTTATACTGCACCTGCCATTGCCTGCCTACCCACAACACTGCAGATGGAACTGCAGCTGCAATGGCAATAGCAATGGCAACGGCAATGGCAATGCAACTTCTTGTCTTTGTATCTTTTCTTCTTTCTGTGTTAAGTGGGCAATTCTGGGCAAATGGAAACTGAGAACAGGGAACAAAGAGAGGAACATAAAGCAGAAAGCAAAAATTAACTCTGCCACAAGGCAAGCGGCGGCAGAGAGCTGGAGACAAGGAAAAGAGAAACGAGAAAGTCATTTAATTTCGTTTACTTGGCCATTTGGTGGAAGGAAATGTGAAAATGTAAAAGTGTTCCGTTGTCGTTTCAACGGTTTCAACGGTTTTTTGTGCAACGTTTTCCTGTCGGTTAACGGCGAAGGATCATAAAAATGCGCCGCTCGTAGGAACAATGGCGACAACAACAGGGCAACAAATTTTATTGCCAACCACCAACAAGGAAAAGTCTCTGCGTCTTCAACTGCTCTCTGCTCTGTGGTCCCAGGGTCCCACTGACTCTTCTTGTTCTAGAGAGTCAACTAAGAGGCGGCGTTCAAGACAATTCAATTGAAAACGCATAAAGGTTTATGAGCGTCGCATAAGCCTTAATGCCTGCCTGCCTGCCTCCTTCACTTTCTCTCTCTCTCCTGCTTGTCTTGGGGGCGTTTGGCGTTTGGGTTACACAGGCACAGCATTATGTTAACCTTTATTACCGCAAACACAACACAAAAACCAAATAAATGACAATTTTCTCCCCTCTCTCTCGAGCTCTTTGAGAAACGAGTTGGCTTTGAAGTTTTGTGGGATGATTCTGACACAGTGAAAGGTGGATGGATGGGTAGGTAGAAGCCCAGGTTCAGGTCGTCATTTGTATCACCAACTTGAGTTCCATCAGCTGATGCCCCACCAGAGGAGAGAGAGAGATAATATCTGCCGAATGGATGGATTCTTCCTGCCTTATTAACTGCCATTGAATCGAATGATTCATGTTGTTGTCTGTGAGAATTACTCAGTCAGCTGTCTGCCTGCCTGTCCTGCCCAGCAGCCCCCACTATAAATGGATACGGACAGCCAAAGACACTGCCAACTCCCCTCAGCAGAGAGTGACAGACAGACAGACAGACATTGGGTGCCACTGGGTGGCATCATGTTTCGCCACATTTCGACATGCTGCATATTCATCTGTCTCTGCATATATTCATTACATATCTGTCACTATTAGTTGACTTCAGTTTTGTCTGATGCTCACTCTGATGCTGATGGCGGATGGTGGATGGTGGATGCTGCTGCGCTTCCTCCTGGCTGTCTGTCTGTCAACTTTCGCTGGTCACATTCTAGGTTGGTTGATTCTGCAGCATCAGTTTTGGGTTACAATTTCAGTTTCGGTTACAGTTTTTTTCCTTATGCTGCTGCTGCTGCTCCTCCGTCCCCCTGGGCTTCGACACATTGACTTGAATTATATGCTGTTTGCTGCGGCTAGTGCTGTTGGTGCTGCTGCTGCTGCTGCTGCTGCTGCTACGGCTGCTGCCAACATGAATAACCAATAGGGGTATCCAGCAATTTCTCATTCGCAATCTCTCTACCGCTGCGCTGAGCTGCTACTACTACCTCCAATAGCTGTTTGTTGTTTTCCCCACTTCTGGGTTTTTTTCGAAGCTTTTTTTTTTGCTGCTGTTCTCGCTCGTGTCTTTGGTGTTTTTGTTTAGCATACTTATTCGGGTGGGAAATACGATGTGTGTGTGTGAGTGTCGTCACTGACAAATGCTGGAAACTAACTCAAACCACCGCATTTTATTTGCTGCCATTTGGCACGCTAGTCAACGAGAATGTGAAGGACATGTAGGATGGAACGACGCTGAATGTTGCTTGAATGTGCGGGGTGTGGAAGGGGGGGAACGTTGAATGGTTGGTACATGTTAACACATTCGCCTGCTGCCACCAACGAACCAACCAACTAACTAACATCAGCACCAACACCATGGAACATGGAACCCGAAACGGTCGGTCCGAGAGCCCAAAAGCAAAAGTAAAACCAGAGCCGCCGGCATCATCATCACCACCACCATCATCATCATCATCATCATCATCATCGTGAGCCAGGCGAAAGGCAAGGAAGCAGCAACGCCCCTATGTATGACGGCTGGGGCTGGGTGGGGGGAACAGCGAACACACGAACCGCAAATGTGTTTGTGCGTGATTTCAGGCATAGAGCAGCAGCAGCAGCAGCGACAGCAGCAGTAGAGCAGCAGCAGCAGCATAGGTCGACCGACAGCCTGTCCCCCTTGGCTAGCTACTCACAGCTACCCACCAGGCCCCACCATCGCCGCCACCCATGTCACAGAGCAAAGTGTTGAAAGTGGAATTATGTGTGTTTGTGTTGACATTATAATAATGGTTTGGTTTATGTTTATAGTTCGCCCCTTCCCCCTCTCCCTCTCACTCTGACACACACTCATGTCCTTCATTTACACACACACACACACACACACTATCGCCTAGTGCTGGTGCTGGTGCTGTTGCTAGTGCTGATGTGATTCCCCTTTCTCGACGCATTTTACTTCTATTTGTCTTCTTTACACTCCTATGTCGCTCTCTGCCTGCGTGTGTGCGTGTGTGTGTGTGTATTTTGATTACTATTCAAATATTGTGACAGTGTGAAAAGTAAACAAATTTGCATTATTTATTTTCTCGCATTCGTCGCTGCTCTCCCCCACTGCAGTGTCACGCCCTACCCTGGTCCTGGGCTGTGACTCTGGTTGTTAACTTGTATTCATGACACTTTTTTCTAGCTGCTGCTGGTGGCTGCTGCTGCTTAGAGATCCTTAGAATAATTCAACAATTAATAAAAACAAATTACACACAGACAGACAACCAATTTCATGCATCTAACGAGGGGGAAACCTCTTCAATATGTCAGAGAGGCAATGGCTCTCTCTCTCTCTCTGTCTCCTTATTCTTTTCTTGAATTTATGAATGCATTAGCCTCTCGTAGTTCCTGTCCAAGTCTCAACAGATCCGCTGGGGAAAATGTCTGTCTCATTCCATCTCAACATTACTTTGCATCGCAGCAGCTGTCAGCGCTATTTCCCCCCCTTCACACACCTCAATCTCAAGGCGAAAAATCAATCGAATTCTCAAATTACCCGCAACTCATAGTCAAGTTAATAATAATAAAGAAAGCGAAAGAAAACGAGAACCCAGCTGCTGGCCGCCTGGCTAACTTTTAAAAGTATCCATCCAACTTGTAGACTATAAAACAAGTAACTAACTAAGCTAAACTAAGTCTAAACTTTGAGCAACACATGTCTGATGGTCCTGTGTGGTGTGTGGCGTGTGCGGTGGCGGTGGCGTCTGGCCTTGGCCATTAGCTGGGCCTATAAACGCTGCGCCGCAGAGTAGGCAATGCTTCTTCTTTCTAGCAGAGACAGACAGACAGTCAGGCTGACTAACTGACAAAGACAACAACGTGGCGAGGGGGGGGGGGGGGAGAGAGAGAGAGAGAAAAAGTCGGCTCAAGTTGTGATTTATGAGGCGAGGCAACCAGTCAGCACCAGCACCAGCTTTAACGTCAGCGACACCTCTATAGCCAGCCAGCCAGACAACACAGAGTGTCATCAGAAACGGAAACAGCAGAAACGGGAATCTGAGGCAGCAATTGGAAGCTGCTGCTGCATACAGACTTTTGGCTGCTGGTTGGTTAGATGGCTGGCTGAGCTGGGCTGGGCTGGGTGACTGGGCTTGGGGCGCGCGTTGGCAGCATCGGCGGCCTGTGAAAAGCCATAAAGTGCAAATGGTGCCCAAGGGAATCATCAAACAGCAAAAAGCTGCCATAAAACGACACAAACATGTGCGCTAAGCACACTGACACATACGTACAAAGACACACACACACACACAGAGAGAGTCGTCGCCAATAGCACAAGAGACGCGAGAAATGGCCTGAGGAGTAGCGTAGCTAGCCAGCCATGTAGGTAGATAGATACGTAGGTAGATGGATATGGGCGGCGGAGACAGGCACAGAGACCCGGAAATGGATACGCCATCAAGTGGTCAACATACGTTGGAGGGAGCCCTCCGTCTCCGTCTCCATCTCCGAACGTCTGTGTTGGCCCTGCTGTTTGCTGCCAGATTGGATATCAGTGTAAACATCAAAGTAGTTGGCAAATCACTCACACGTAGCCAACTAAAAGCGTTGCCAGCCAGCCAGCCAGGCCGTGGAGTCCCTCCTTAAACCCCCCGCACACATACACACACAGGAAAGAAGTTGACAGCGGTAAGGAGAAGACAACCCCCCTCAATGGTGCTGCGTCCACGTGTCTGTGGCATACGAAATGGAGCAACTGCTATCGCTTGATCTGGGACGTGAAGAGGAGCCGTTGCTCCATCATCATCATCATCATTGGTTTGTCGACTGTTAAAATAAAATTTGCAAAGGCAGAAAGGAGCCTCGTACTCACCGACTATGTTGAGATAGATCGAATGTCCAATTGGCGGAGTCGTCGATATCTGACACTCGTAGATGCCCGAATCCTTGCGCTGGGCATAGCGGATGCGGAGGGTCCAGTCCTCGGCGTGCGGCGAGTGCATTGCCTCGAAGCGCTGATCTGATGTGTAAGTATATCGGCCCACGGTCAGCAGATGTATGTCCCGATGTCGCACCCACGAGACCTGCAAGCAAAGACAACAACACAAGTTGGCGAGGTTAGTGACAGCGCCATGCAATGGTGGTAGGTTGATGGCCCTCCCCAACCCGTTTCGGGCCGCTTTTAATTGCCCACAAAAGTTGGCCGTGCAGTGCGACCCGTGCGGCGGCTTATCGATTTGACTCACTAATTATAAGCCACGCAGGACTCACAAACAACACAGCGCTCAGTTTAGTTCAGCCAACCAGCCAGCCAGCCGGGCCAGGACAGGACAGGCCAGACAGGGCCACGACGCACATGTAAGGCAGTCAGCAGCCAGCCAGCCAGCACAATAAACAATTTAAATGTCAAATTGAATTCTATTGCAGGACCTTGCCTGTTCACAATGTCTCTCTATGGGTGTGTGTTCAAAGGGCCACAAACACAGTGGTGTAGTTTTGTGTTCACCCAAAGGGGGATCGATAGATTAGAGCTGTGAGATGAGGGCAGAGCTAAATGGCCATCCTGTTCATACCAAGGAGGTAACCTTCTCCCTCTTTCAATGTCACGGATCCCTCTTAAAACATTCCAAGGTCTATGCCTCTGCCTCTGCGTATGTGTGCCACGTGGCCTCCACGCTGTTGCAATTTTAGCAGCTCGTCCTTCCTGGCTTAACTGCTTTGCTGCTGCTCTTTGTGGCCGCGCCTATTCCATTCTGCCATCCCCCCTCCTGCTAGTCACAACAATTTGTTTTCCTGGTCGAATCCGCCTTGTTAATGATGCCCATAATTATACAGGTGGCTCGTTACCTTCCTCTACCTGCCCCTGTGTTGGTTGGCTGCTTGTTGCTGTTGTCAACAAATATGCATTGAATTTTTGGTTAGGAATCATCATCAGGATTTGCACTGCAGTCTCTCCTGGGGGGTTGGATCGGATCGAGCCGGAG